>JABFQM010003446.1:0-11731 GCA_022816865.1 Zelostemma sp. ZL-2020
CACTATCGAAAATTCTCGGCGTAAAAATCGTCTCGATTCGTATTATCTAAGTCCACGCATTGTGAGAGACACGAGCGATAATTTTCTTTCCGTCATATTATACGCGAGTCGTAAGTTTTCCAGACATGTCAGGAGCCAAATGCATAAATATGGCAGGAATATGCTCTGTCCTATTATGAGCACATAATTATGAGCCTTATCTCTCTCTCGCCATCATTTTTACTATCTTTATTCATAGCATTGCTCTCCGAGAGTCTATTAAAAGAAACTGTTGGCGATAAAAGCGTATAACACGAAAGGAATAAATTAAAATCTCGAGCGATAACGTTTTTCATTATTCATCGCGTATGGTAAAAGTGCATTTCGAGAAAGTCCGAGCGCGGCTACGAGGGACAACTGCAGTGGCCAAAAAGATAGATCGCGCATAGCTCTCGCATCTTGTATGCGTCGTACGCCTTTGGCTTATCTCCTGAACCACTTTAAGCAAATATCTATCGAGCCCATCATTAACATTTTAGCGGGACAGCTACGCTGGAATGCCAATTTGTAAATGAAGTCGTTGATAAGTGACCAAAGCGACATTAACATATCTGGTCTTGCGTTCATGCGACTTGTTTCGTCGAGTAATCAAGTTTCGACTTTTGATCACGTAATTGCTACTCTTAGCTCGTACCAGCGGAGCGTAAAACTCTCGAAACCGTACAAACGGCGTTCTTTCGATTCATCTTAGGATGTCTTGCTGCGATCAACGAGATATGATGAAATATGGTAAATTTGAAGATTTCAGCATACAGGAAAGAAAGACGTCTATGAAGTCGAACGGCACGGAGATATTTTAATGGCTTTAAAGCAATTTGGCGCTGCTGGACATCCTGAATTGACCTTCATTTTTTGCCAATTATTTTCTTAAATAGTTTATGTTAATTGGGTGCAATATTTTTAATACACATTTCCGGCGTACGTAATTAGGAAAACACAGTCATTTTTTCCCTCGATTAAATTTAACGTAGTTGAGAAATAAAACGGACGTTGCCTCGCCAAGTAATGAAGTCGTAAATTCGTTGTTGATCCAAATTTTTGCGCTCGACAAGCGTGCTACACGTAATATTTTCGATGAAATTCGAGTGGCTTGCGCGAAGACTCGCGGAAGAAATTGCTTGATGACTCGAAAATGATCTTACGCGTTTAAGAAAGCAATGATGGCCGGTCGGGCGCGGGCCGGCGCGGCGAGACCGAGAGAAGATGGAATACTTCTTGCTCGTACATGCATAATGTGTTGCGTCGACGTACGAGGTCGTTTGTGTTCGGTGTTTGTGAACAAATGGGAGAGCATCGCTTGGCACTGAGTTGAGACGAAGCTGAGAGCATTGTTCTGTCCCCTACTGCTTTCGATTCGTTTCGTGCCGCCACATTTCATACCATGGGATGCCATGCTTTGCCATCCAACGTGTCTCATATATTTCTGGACGCGCGTGTATTCGTACGCCTACCAAAGACACCACAATCACACCGCTCTGTTCTCAGGTGTGCTCCATTGTTAAACGCGCCACCGACATCACGCTGCCCTCTCTTTATTATGAATTTCGGTTCACTATCAAGTGCAGTCCTCGTGGCAGACGCGATGATATACCGAGCCGGTTTCATACAAACAAACAACATTTTCTGATTCTTATCATTCCTTAATACATTACACGAAACAATATATATATATTTTATTTAATATTTATTGTAATCGTGAATTATGCATGGTGATTATCTTGCTTGGAAAAAGTACAATGCACCCCGAAAGAGCTCACTGTTGCGAACAATGCATTTATTACAATAATGAAATATTTAGAAAGTTGAGGTGGTAAAAAATATGATTGATTCGCGACTTCGGTATAATACCGAACAATTGATTATCCGTACTTAGGAGTAATCATTAATCACTTTGTAATTACACGATGTTTTGCAAGTGAGAGTTTCATTGCATATTCATCTGAAATACCGAAGCGCAAAGTATCATTAATTTCCGCAAAGTAATTATTAAAAAGAAAATCTGCAAATTATAGACCACGAAATTGTTCTATTCCTTGTTTATGGATCAAGACAAAAAATGTGGCAAGTACTGCGTTTCCTTGAACATAATTAACATGTAGGCATTAATTTCTTGGAATTGCAATGTAAACATTGATCCTACGAATGATTAATTGATTAATTTGAAAAATTTTTATCACGCAGCAAAAACAGATTATGTTTCATTGGATTCCATTTATCCATTTTCGACCCATCAACAATTAAAAATTTTTTATCTTTGTAACCGCAATGACAATATCGCGCATGAATTTTCAATTATTTTGAGAAAACTTGTAGTTGCAGTAATTGTAAATTACATTTATCAAAGATATACCTAATGGACTGCTTTCGAAAAGAACTTCCAATTTGATCCTTATAATATAAATTTCTGATAAATGTTGTAGGTACGGATAGTAATAAATATTCGCATTAAGCATGGGAAGGAAGATAAACATTCCTTCCTCGGGTCGTTTCTATACGTCAGGTCAGAAAAACGTAACGAATAATCTCCATTTGTAACATTCTTCTCGTTCTCGTACGAATCGAGCCATTTCACCGACTTGAAAGTCCACAAAACCGATAGAAAAATGTTCTCGCGAAGGTTGCGCGAGACAAAGTGAAGCTTCAATTTTAATTGAATAATTTCATTGGCAAGATAAAGCGACTTGTAAAGATATCTTCGTCACCACAATGTTGCGGCGGGACTTTTACAATGACAAGATGATCGATTAAAAGCTAATGGTTAAAAACACGTACGTACATATGTTAATGTATGCATAGACGTACGAAGCGGCACACAAGTGCGTCCACGTGAACGTTCATGCGCGATCGTGGTGCGGGTAATGTGAAAAGGATCTCGCCGTGCACTCCGCGTGACCTCTCGGCGCCGCTGTATGGTGGATTGCAGGCGAAAAATCTGGTAAATTATTTTGCGCCTTGCAACCCCTCGCTGCTCGATCCGCCGCTTGTTCCGCCGAGATTTATTTCGACTATCGTGATATATAGCCCGGGTATATCCAATATTGTAATAGGGCTTTGCATACTTATATGCATACATTATACTTACACAGCCTCACTCATATGCTTTGCTATTTCAACTCGCACACCTGCGCAATTTCCCGCGAGTGTGTACGTACATTGACTGCGAGCGCTGGCGATTGAAACACTACCCGGGCTATATCTCAACAGGTCCGCCGGGCGTTATGAGTACCTGCATGCTCTACAGGGCATTATGTTCCTCGAGGAGAGAAGGAGAGCCGAAGAAAACAGAAAGAAATGAGAAGCGGAAAAGGAGGAAGCGACGGGATAACTGAAGGAGGGAACGAGAGGGACGAGTAATGAAGGAGAAGCGATGCCGCTTAAGCGAGATGTGGGGAGCCAGGAGATGGAATAAGAAGAGTGCGCAGCGCTAACCTCAGTTCTCGGATCGGAATCGCGTATTATCTCACATGAGGCGGCTTCGCTGTGATGCCCCGCGTATGACTCCGCGCGCTATCCGGGTGGACATTTTTCGCGAAAATCTTTCAGGGGACAGTGAAAGAGCGAGTCGAAATCACGGCCCCTTGCACAAGAAAATCACGGTTATATAGTCGTGATTACTTCCACTGATTCCAGTGCTCCCAGCGATCACCGAAATTTCCGGTAGAACTGGGTTTATGGGATCTCAAGAATAATAAAAATATATTGGGTATTTTCCAGCGGTTCTCCCAACTTTTACTTTCTTCTTCTGCATCGAAGATTCGAACCCGAGACCCCGCCTGCGACTATTATTCTCGCGCGCTATCCACTGGATCATGATCCTTTTGAACGGTTGAAACACAAATACTGTGTACATATGGTTCGCTACCGTTGCTAGGGGACTTGAAAAATTTTCCTACTCGGACACGTTAATTTTTTCTCTTTTACGAAAAATACACGGACTTGTAAATTGTTCACTCTAAGGAGGAATGCTTTTAAACTACTGAACAAGTAATTTTTACAATTACTTGTTCAGTAGTCACAATTATTAAATCAAGTATTCACAACTACGGGGTCCAGTGATTTTTCTGTGTATACGGGCGGGCTTTTTCATGTATTTTAATTTCTGTGATTCATTAGGCGTCTGGCGAGACACGCCGCCGAGGACGAATGAGTAAATGCTTTTAGAATTATTGAGATAGTTTGAAAAGAATGTCATGCGGCGAGAAGACATTTCTTTGCTGCATCTCGAACTTTTATGTTGGAAAAATTTTCCTCTCGCTTATCCGAACTTTCGGTCTTGGAAAATGATTTCCACGTGATAACGCGAGTAATTGAAAAGCACGCGACTCGTTAATGACTAAACTGTAATAATTATAATCTCGGGATTTTTTCATACGTCGCGTATTAGTTGATTAGAGGTAAAAACCTTTTCAAGCAATTAACGGCAGTTGATTAAAGTCGCGTATACCGGTTAAATTTAGCAAGATTTAGCATAACATTGAGTTAATTAGCTTGCAGGTGGAATCTGTGGCATTCTTGGTACTCAAGATCCGAGGAGAATCCTCGCAACCGTGTATGTTCTGTTGGTGCGCCGGGCTGAATAAGTAGTGGCAACATCTACTTGGCGCCAGACTGCTCGTTCTGCAACTATACCACACGCCGCACTATACCCTGTCAAGGAAGAGACACGGCAGAACACGAGGCCTCACACGGCCCAGGACCTTAACGACTCTTCCTTGTGCTCTTCCTTCCTTGAAAATCCACGCTTCTAAAACAACAGCGAAAGCCTTCGAATTCTTTCCACCGCGCTCTTTCCTATATCTAATCGACCTCGGGGTCAACCACACATATTCTCCGCAGTCTACCGCTTCGCGAGCTTCTACCAATTTTCATTAAAAATATCATGGGTATAATCTCGGAATAACCATTATCCAAGATTAAGCAGTAACAGATTTATTTACAATGCGGACGAATAAATGCGTGTGTTTGGAAAAGAAAATTTTAACGCGATGATATGACAAAACGTAAAACAGGTTTTCCGACGATGCGTATGAATTATTTGCCTCAACTATCGATGAAAGAAATGAGAAACGCGAAATCGGTATATTACATAATATGTGTTTATTATAATGGAGATGAAATGAGCACCTAATTAGTAAATTTACGTTTAAGCCAAGAGAGCCGCGCTCGAGTTCGTTGACTCGGTTCGGTCTTCTTACGAAGGCCCGTTATCTGGGCAAAGTAATAAGTCCAATGACATTATATTACAACCTGTCAGACGAGATAATGGAGAACGTGCAATCAGCTATAGAAAACCGAGTCGCCGAAACCGAAACTCGGCATTTATTTCGCGCACGGAACGTTATAATTTTTCGACGATATTTTCGCCTGATACGTCAGATTCGCATTATCTTTCGCGCCGAATAATAATTTTCGATGGTCGAGCGTCGCTTTTTTCTTTTTCCCCTTTACGGAAATTTGAGGATTCTTTCCCAGGGTACGCAGGCACAATGCAGCGAATAAAAGACGATGAAAGTTTCGATCCGCTGGAAAGTGATTTCGCGTACGTCAATTTTATAATTTATTCGTACAATAGTTGCTATCTAAGACAGCGGTGAATTTACGAGGAGCTGCCGACGCGACTCGACAGGTCTTTCTCAATTTGCGACTCATTGCATTGCGAGGAATAATTTTCAGCCCGTTGTGCTACCGCTGGGTCGTTAGGTCGATATTTTCTCTGTATTTTCTTTCATCCTGCGCTATACTTAACGTGTTTCTTCCTTTCTTTCTTGCCCCGTTCGGCGCATCGCGTCAATTACACCCGCAAACTTCCACCGGGAATCGAAGACGTTGATCGTAGATCATTCGCTTGTGAAAGTGCACCCACGTAACCGCTTTTATGTATGCCGAAATATCGTTCTGGATACTGAACTCGGGCATCGGAGTCGAATAATACAAAGGAAATAATGAGCAAGAGGTTTATACTGGTTGTCGGAAAGAGAAAATACGGAAAGCAAAATTTAATTGTAAATAAAGCAGCCGAATTTCGGTTTAAAATAACGGTTGCACTAATTGCGCAAGTCAGAAAAGAAAGGAATCGTGTAGTAAGGTGCGAAGTATGCAGGTTACCTTCTCAACTTATTAAAGATACATACACATGCCATGGTCTTTAGCTTCTATTATAAATAAAGCCGATCAGGACAGTAAAGTGCAGACAAATAGATATAATCGTCCCGCGAAGTATAATAATGTCTGAATGTTTATTAGCTTTGTGAGTTCGTTGCGGTTCTTTGCAAACGGAGAGCGCGCGCTAATGATGTTTTACGCACCTCGTGCTTTTCTAACGTCTTTATAAGACTGCTCGACAAGTCCTACGGGAAAAACTCTATGATTTGCTAAGAGGAAAGCGCCTCCTTATAAATACCATGTGAAAACTTTTATCAATCGTAAAATAATCAGATGAGGTGTGTTTATTATGAATTCTTGCACAAGTTGTACAAACTGTAATACATAAATTAATGCGATTTTCGAGCATATTTCAATAACAACCCTCTTGACTGGTCTACGCACTCAAAAATTATTTTGGCGATAAAGCGCATTATTTTAGCGGTGAAAATATTTCGATAAACATTGCTCACTAATTTTCGCAGTCGATGCCGCGAATAAAATGCTTTGAGCAAAATCGAGGGACAAGACATTGCTGAATTTACTGTTAAGATCATTGCTTAATTGCATTATATTGGGTACGCGAACGTTGCACTTCTTCGGATTGCTTTAATGGATGTTCCCGAAGTTATTAGAAAACAAGCAGCGAACCGAGCGTGCATAAAACGAAAATATACTATATCAAAACGGGCATGTTATAAATATTTCCACGTAAGACGTGAATTAAAAGAGATAATCATAGGAGAAAGGAAAAGAGAGACGGGCGGTAGAAAGAGAGATATTCAACACTTATTCAACACTTATCTCGGCAGTCATTAAATTTCGCTTAGCAATGGCCGCTGCTTGTAGTTATTCCTGTTTCATAAGGATGCTGTTACTAGCTTCGTTGACAAATCGTAAACCAAATCATAAACCTCGAGCAGCGGCCTTTCTCTGACTGCGAATTGCGCCCGTATCACTAAATACGGCTTGCAAATCACGGCAACATGAAATCCCTATTGTTAACGATAAATCGACAAGATGAATGGACGACGAATAAAATAATAATAATAGGCCTCTTCGAGTGCATTCCCCTTGGGGTTTTTCCAGTCTTGGAGAGGAAACTATATACGTATAGCCACGCGGTATGATTTCCATTTAATTTGATTTCGATAAAAACAATGAAATATCAAAAGCGTGGCATGATTCGATCGATTTCTCATTATCACGCTTTTGTCGTTCGCGCTACGTTGTTCGGTAACGAAAGCAGTTCCCCCGATTATCGCCATAAATAAATTTCCCTTTGGAACATGAACAAATACAAGTCCAACGTAAATACGGCGTTTTATCATTCCGTGATATCGGTGTTTCTAGCTCCGATCGGACGCGGATAGAGCTTTGCGATTTACCAATCTCCTAAATGCTTATCAACCTGTATCTCTTAATCACGGAACATATAAGAAACGCCGAGTACATAACAGAACGTTGCCGCGATAAGATATGAAAATTCAGCGGTGCATCGCGGCAACAAGTTTGCAGGCCGAGATAATTCGATATTTATTCTATTATCCGGAAGCGCCGGGGCTACTACCGACGAATATCGCAGGAAAGATACGAGGCCGAGAGGGACAGAACCGGAAAGGGCTTGGGTTTTCTGGGTAGACTGTCGATTTTAAGTATCGCCATAAATCAACGTGCCGCGGAGGCGAGAAACTTTTGAAGGGGAAGACGACGGAGTCGCTAAAAGAAGAAATAAATATATATATCGCGCGAGCCGGACGAGAGACCCGAACGCGAGTCTGTTCTTTTTGCGCGGCGAAGCTACTCAGATCGGAAGTCAAGTGCGTTCAATCGTTAATCATGTGCTCCCGCAAAAAGAAATTCTATTGGAAACTACGGCTCGCGCTTGTGTGCCGTTTGTTGGATGCCGTGCGTGTACGTACACGCCACTCTATTGTGCCGAACGATTGTTGACTCTCATACATTTCGCTCTGGTGATCGATAAATCTTTGCTGTTTCCTTTTACAAGCCATTACCGAATGAGAACGCTCGTAGCCTTCAGCGCATACTCACACTGCGCGTGCTGTGTTCGCGTGGATACGAGACGTGGGCACACACGCGCGCGTCACGCTAAAAAAGCTAATCCGGACGGATACGCGGACGTGTATCGAATTAATTTGACATTTACTGACAAAAACGTTAATGAAATTTACTTTCTTGCTGATTTTATGGCTCTGATTGATCGAGCCGATTCCCCAACTTTCCAACGCTGCTGAATTCATCGTCGTTTTCTGACAATTTCTCGCTTCTCCGAGCTGATACAGTACGTCGATACATTGTCGTCGCAAGTACTCGATTGCTCGTAATTCCATAATTATCACTTTGTCTCCGCAAAGCTCGGGGCTTGGGACGAAATAAAGGTCATCCCTCGCTCTCCGTCTCCCCGTGGGTCGCGATACCAAAGCCATTCCTTAATTCACGGTAAAACTCGGACGCACTTTGCGTCGGTCCCGGCTACGAGCCACGGTCCGCAGTTCTCTAGCTTGAGAGAAACATAAAGAGAAGTAGGCGGAGGAAGAGAGGAGACTGACGGAGAAAGGGGACAGAGGAGAGAAGAGAGCCCGAGCCGGAGAAGAGAAGATGACCGAACGAGATGCTCTTTGAGACACTGAGAGCTCCAATAAAGCTGGACCAATTACGCGCTACCGTCCTTTCCCATTCCCTATTGATTTGCATTCAAATAGATGTTATACTCTAAGTAGACGGGATCCTAATGGATTATCAGTTCGAGTCATCATGAGCTTCAAAGCTTCCAGAGTACCCCTCCCCTCGCGGGGCCAGGCCTCCTTTCCAATTCGCGTCTACCCACTGTTTCATCCATTTCCTGATGAAACTTTCGATGGATCAGGCCTTTTTCTCGATTATTGCCGGCTTCAAAAGTGTGTATTATCTACTCCCAAGATATGCGCATTATCTTCCGCGCCGCCACTCGAAATGTTATCCTGTCGGAGCAGTACTTTTAGGCTTGACTTGTTTTTTCTCGATCTTAAATTAAAGTTGGAATATCGGAAAATCTCGATGCCGCTTTATCGAACGTTTATTTCCATTCATTCTCCAGATGGAGCTTTGGATAGCGCAATAAATACTCGACAGCGCGACGGTATCTTTGCCTGCAAACTTTTGAAACCCTTTGTGAAAACTTGGAAGCGTTCAGCGCGTTCTCATCGTAAGCGCATGCTACGTTTTTTTCTTTTTTTTTTTTTTCTTTTTCAAATAAAAAGTGCATCCTTTTGTAAGCTCCGCGCCGTCTCGGATGCGTTATATGGACAAGTATCGATTCCGCCCAAGGAAAAAAAGACGCCCTCGGGCCATTCATTCCATATCTAATTGAACATCCCGGCTCTCGTAACGTAAAAAGTTGTGCAAAACGCGAAAAAGCTCGCTCAAAAGTTTCGAATCGCGGGGCCTTTGATTCCGTCGTTATCGTCGTACGAAATGTTCGTCGTTGCGTCCAGATGGCTCGCACGAGTTGCCACGAACAATCACGCGAAACGAGTGTAAAATAATCATGAAAAGGACGCGACGATGCCGAGTGGAAGAGATGATTATGGCGTTTGCGTAATGCCTGGACATGCTCGTACACGGAGAGCAGGAGAGTGTCCTAAATGGAAAGCGGAAAAAAGGGGTGTGGGAACTGTTATACACGGTTGGAGATCGGTTTGCCCGTGAGAGTCCTCGGAATCCTCGCTAATTAGTTGCAAGGTGGCATAAAGCGTTACCGAGACGAAAACATTAAAGCCGCCGGTGAGGCGGAAACGTAATGGAACCCCTGACGCATGCCGGCCGGCAAGTAGTCGAGTGTCCGGGGATGGGCAACCTCGCTCGGAGAGTTGGAATTTATTTTCCGCGACAAAAATTTCGTGACTCACCGGTCATTATGGACGGCCGCGTTTGATGTCTAATTAACGAGCGCACTTTTTCTCGCGACTGTCATTTGCTCGAGACTTCAATTCATTTCAATGAATCGACTTCTGTTATGTAATCACAGGCGAACAAAAGATCCCTGGAAACTCTTGCGACATTTGATCGAGGATCGTCGCTGAATCTACATTTTATTACGCCGTTTTACGAAGCTTAATAGATTGCGTACTCTCTAAATTCCTTGGGGTGAATTAGTCACTCTAACCGTGGAGTGACTGGTCCAACCACTCTGCTTGGAATGGATTTTCACTCCAATCGAAAAAGTGACAAGTTTTATTTATTCTATTCTAGTGAATCCTCTACTCCTAATGGAGTGAATCAGTCAATTCTATCGGAGCGTATTCTCCACTTCTGTTTAGAGTGAATATTCCAATCCTATTGGAGTGGATCATCCAGTTCTATTGGAGCGAATGCTTCACTCCATTTTCGAGTAAATTCGCCACTCATATTGCAGTCGAATCTTGGTCATAAGCTGCGAGTCTGGTAGTGTAATGGCGTGCGTTCTTAGCTAGTAAGCATAGGATCCCGGGTTCGAATACTATAGGTTCCAGGAATTTAAAATGTATATAGCTTCTTAAAATATGACGTAATACCTTGAAATTATAGTTTTTTCGTTATTTTTTAGATTTTTACTCTAACAAGAGTGAACTTGGAGTGACATTCCACTATCACATTGGAGTGAAATTCCACTCCAAGAGGACTCGCAGTATTCTTACATTTCGCTGGAGTGAAAATCCACTCCATAGGAGTGGGTATTCACTCCAAGGAATTTAGAGAGTACTATTATGATTTTTCGAAATAAGATTGAAAATTGCAGTAAAAGGACGAAGCGTAGACCAATTGAAAAATTGTTTCATCGGTGGAACGTATTTAACGTGTAATAATAATATACGTGATTTGACGTACACCGTTGAAAGGAAACGTGTCGTTTGGTACCGCCGCGTAGGCGTGGGACGACAAGTGATTGCTTTACGACGACATTATTTGCGTTAGCTCACGACACCGCATAATAAAGTGCAAAAGGTCAGTGGAATATGCAAAAAATGCTTCGGCGAGGAGAGTCGACTTTCATGCGGGAGAGCGCAGCGGTGACAAACGCAAACCAATCCTACTAGATTCGAATTTTTCAACGTTCGCCCGACCAGTTTGTCCATCGAACCGCGTCGTCGGGAAAGAGGACAAATGAATCATAGCGATGTTTCGCGTAGTTACAGCCGCTAAATACCACGACTTTTTTCCGCTCCGTCTTTGCCCTCTCGTCAGCTGGAGCGGCATTATATCGGCCCCACCTCGTCTCGGGCGAGTTCGTTCTCTCACTTTTTCCGCCTGTCTTTTTTCTCCTCCAAGTAGAAAATTTTCAATTCCATTCATGTAAATTATTGTAGCGCACCGGCTCTCGACATGTGCAACTTGTATTAATGAATAGGGGTCGTGGACGGGGGAGGGTTTGGGGGGGAGGGGGGAAGGAAGTCTGACGGCAGCTACGAGGACGGCAGGCAGTAACGAAGCACGCTGGCGGAGCAGTGCCCCTCAGTGGTTGAAAAGACCCGCCAACCCGCCCTCACGGCCACGCGCCAGACCCCCCGACGCC
>JABFQM010003447.1:0-11730 GCA_022816865.1 Zelostemma sp. ZL-2020
TTACTATCATAGATAATCTTTAAAACGTACTTTTATTCGGGGTAAAAATATGATAAGTTTGGCAATACCGTTGGAATACGTTTTTTATTATTACGAGAAAAATTTGAGTCGAATTAAAAATCTGTTTTGGCCAGCCGTTTACGACAAAAAAGCGACAAATATTACTGTGTTGCATTCGTTTTTTCAATGCCCCTTAGCTCATTTCCGTAGGTGGTAGTGCTAACTTGACTGTCAAGTTAGCATTACCAGGGGTTATTTTTTTCAAGTTAGCATTACTAGGGGTTATTTTTTTTAAATGGGATGCGACAAATTTTTGGTTATCACGACAAATTCACGACTAATAAGCGACAATTAATCTAATTCTCTAATGTTATAAATTTGCAAATGGTAGTGCTAATTTGATGGACGTGAGAACTGAAGAAAATTGCATTGTACTGCCACATTGTTTTTTATTAATAATTTTTTTTCAGTATAAATGAGAGTCATTTTAGAAGATTTCATAATAATTCAAATAATTTTTTCCGTTGAACACTTGGAAAAAATACTAAAAATCAGTTTTTTGAAAATTTTAAATAGGTTTAAAAAATATGGGAAAATAATCTTATACTTTTTTAGAAACCGGAAATTGAATTCAAATAAGTATTGGGAAAAATGACACTTTATTGAAATTGCTTATCTGTAAAGTTACGAAATCGGCACATCTTATTGTTTGCTAATGTTGAGGTTTGAATCGCACTTGAACAAAAATAGATTTCAGTTATATCGATTATCTATGTTCAATTGTAATCAAATCAAATTCCGATATTTCAACATTCAAATAAGATATTTACCAAAATGCAGTCAAAATATAATTTGTTGTAAACAAATTTTATCAAGATTTGAGTCAAGTTTTATTTAAGCTTTTTTATGGTTTTAATTACATAGTATCTCACTTTTAATTAAGGTTTGATCGGATTATTATCACATTTTAATTATGGACATTTAATTAAATTGCAATTGATTTTTTGCTGATTTTAGTAGAATTCATTAGTTTTCCATCAATTAAAAAAATTAATCTAGGAGCCATTTGTGCAATTATTGAAACAGTTTTTGGAATTCAAACCATTGTCAAAATCATCATTTAAAATCCAACAATTTTACTTCATCTAACATTATTTTACCCATTTGTTCTACAAATTAATCACAGCGTTTAATTATTTCTTCAAAGTTTTTATTTTACACGGAAAATTAGTTAAAAGTCTTCGACGTTTGATTATTCCAAATATTAATACTGAATTTCGATTAATTCATTTAAAAAACACACAATCAATGTGTACCTAATTATTGCTACCTTAACAATTTTGGAAATTCGGAAAAATCTCGAACTTTCTTCACAGAAAATTCAGATTCAGCATGACAAATATGCTCAAAGTTTCTAATTTATTAAAAACTTCAGGAATTGGTTAATTTTGGAGTTATTTCGTTTGTTCATTCACTATTCCTGTCCACGTTTCGTGGTTTTTAACCATAATTCAAAATCCAAATGAACGTGGATGGAGCGTTTTTTCGGTGAGGCAACGGACGATTCTCCAAGACCAGGCACGGGGCAACTGAGCGCGATGATGATTGTCGAAATATGTGCGAACGCTACCGCGGAGGAACGCATTTGCAGAGTGTTGCATGACTTTCACAATAGTGAGAGGCGTGTGCCATTGCACGCACCTCTTGATCCTTGTACCGGCGACGGTAGCGGGGCTCCAACCTCGTGTCACCGTTGCGCAGCTCTTCTCGAAAGTCCAGGTCACGAGGCGGTTGCGAATATTGGCCGTGTAATATGTACTCGCTCTCGAGCGTCATTTTCGAGCGATCGACTGTCAATCCATGGCTTTGTCGCGTATCGCAGCGCGAAAACCATACGTTTACATCGATGACGCGAGGTGCGTGTCACTTGACGTCGCGCAAATACGAACCTTTCACATTTTACGATCGCAACGACAATGTTAATATTGATTGGTAATCGAGGAAAGTAATTGTCGATGACTGGATTTTCGAAGCTAATAAATGTTGGTAATTTCTAAGATCGATTCGTCTTGGAATATTTCATTGCGGCCTCGGTTTGGGCGATGAGTAATTCAAGTTTCTATATTATATTTCAGCAAGGTCATTATTAGCCGTTTCTCTTTGGAGGACTGCAGTTTCGCAATCGCGAAGAGATAATCTGCGTCTCGCGCAAAAACATTTACATTTATTGTTCCAGTATTTCATCTTTTTTTCGGATGAAATTTGAATTATCCTGGGTTTGAAACACGTCGCGATTCCTTTTGTTTTTCATTGAACTGAACGGGTGAAATTTGCGGTCATCGCTTTACGAGTCGCCGGGGTTTCGTTACGCCCGCGGTAAAAAAAGGGACATATTTTCATTGAAAGTCAGGGGCCGAAAAAGGCGATTTTCATAATCCCGCAACGCCGCCTTTCCCAACGCGCGCACGCCTTATTTATGCGGTCAGTGTCGCGCGCGCGTTGCGAAGGATGTGTAGCTGGGAACTAAGAATATTATTCCTTTTTCATTTTGAATCGATGACACAACATCTTGCGATCGAAAATGGTCGTGGTTAGACACATCGCTTCGTCATTCGAGATTATCTTCCACGAGTCAACGGATTCTAATTTACATTTTCGCGCAAATCCATTTCGCAAGCAGCAAATGAACGTCATTTATTCGCAGTTGCTGGATTTTGATCGGAGAAAAGAACAAGGCTTTGTTGTTTCAAAATTTTCTCGATTTGACGCGGTGTCAGAATTCACGAGAGAGTCGCGGTAATTGAAAAATGAGCGTTAATGGCCTCACATTACGAATGCTCCGCGAGTGTACGAATGAGATAAAAAAAGATCGCGATATCATCAAGCGTGACTTGCGAATGCGCAAACAGCAATACCGCATCCCGTGATATTATGTACGAGCAAGTCCCTTATTTATTCAATAAACAGGCCATAGCTATTCGATAATACCCGCTATTACGGCGAATCTGTCGCTTGTTTGTGCGTGTGCGTGTGCGTATTTGTAAGTAGATAAATCGATGACAGACGATGACGACGACAGCAGCGAGATATCGAGTCCTGCGTTTCACGACATATAAATAATCGCGCCGCCATCGCTGCTGAGATAACGCGCTAGTAATTTGCCTGTATAATTAATGATGCGTATCTCACGGAACTTCATTCAGCCCGAGCTGCCCCGAATCGGGAATGTCGCATTCATTATTTCGCTCACGAGAATTTGAGGATGCTGGAAATTTTTATCCTCCCACTTCCGTTTGCGCGCTTTTTGTTCTTTTTCGAATCTTGGGTTAAAATAGCCGTGAAAATTGGAAAAATTATAAAATTACTCTCGAGGTACGTGAAGTGAAGTTTTTTCGTTTGAAAGAAGT
This sequence comes from Zelostemma sp. ZL-2020, assembly GCA_022816865.1. Classification (NCBI taxonomy): domain Eukaryota; kingdom Metazoa; phylum Arthropoda; class Insecta; order Hymenoptera; family Platygastridae; genus Zelostemma; species Zelostemma sp. ZL-2020. Next base: position 3,408 of record JABFQM010003447.1, read on the forward strand.
TTGAAACAGGATCTGTTGATGTTTGTTTGAATTTATTTATTTTTAGAGTTTTCATGCTGGTGATAATTTTTTAAGTTTTTTTCAATTGAAAATAGTATCTTGGTGTTTGAAAATATTTTAGGGCGAAGAAGGAATCAAAGAAAAAAACTTGGTTGAGATAATAGAGATAAAGAAGAAAAATGGATGAAAAGTGATTTGAAAAAGAAGTTTTTTCCACTGATAAATCGTTGATAAGATATTTTTTTTACTCATTTTATCGCTCGTAGTTGAATGATAATAATAATAATGTAAAGAACGCTCGTTAAATAGAGACACGTTCTTACAGAATTTAACATCTTATTTTATACGGTTTTTTCCGGTTTTTTATCAATATTCAGTAGTTTTTCAATGGGTGTGGTTATCTATGTTGATATTTTTGACCGTTTGGTCAATTTACACCATTCATGACGTGAGTTAATTTGATTTTTAATTTACCTCGTGCATTGAAAGGTTTTTCACCTTGGACAAATTTCTTAAATATAGATCGAGAACTGTAATTCTATACTGAACCGGAACCGAGATATCTTGACTGAACTTAAAAATATTGAAGGTATCAAGAGTTATTTTGTTTAATTTTAAGGTTTTTTTGGCATCGTATTAAAAATTATAAACATCGTGTTTTTTAGTCTCCTTGAGGAGGGTTGAAAATTTAATAATAAAAGAATTGACTGGTACGGTTGTCAAAAATTTTTTGGACCTGATAATGTAAAGAGTGATCTGAATGAAACGAGACCGATTTAGTGGCGTTAAAATTATTTATTAAATAATTATTCCGATTTTGACTTTTATCCTCGTCTTCAAAATTTAATCCTTTGCGAATTTCCAGCTTTTTTGTGGGTCAAGTAATGTTGAAAAGTCAATAAAATAAAAACTGAATACTAAAATACTCAGAAAATGTTTATATAAAATGAACAATCTTTATGTACTTCTCATTAATATAATGCATTAGTTTGCATATTTCAACGACTCAAATGATGTTTTCCTAGAAAATTATACTTTTTAAAAACCAAGAAACAAAAAAGTTTTTCGAACTAGAGCACTTTCCGCTCTCAAGAAAAGCGACGAATTCTACACTTTCTTCTAATTTAGTTTTAGAGGTGTAATGATATTTTAAAAATTGAGTTCAACAATTATTTCTCCATATAATTTACGTTGCTCCATTCATTATTTTTGTTCGTCACCGCGGTAACTCGGAACGATGAATCTTTCATGAAATAAGAATCCGAAAACGTTTTAATTACGTGCTGAGAGTATCAGGAAATGACGTTGGTGCTAAATTTCATCGCGGCTTCGCTCACTGCCAAAATAAGTTTGGAATACATTAAACCGGGCAACTTTATAATCAATTAAACGAATCGAAAAGGTAAAAGTTGCTTCGCCAAGAGCAAAAATGAATCATTTCAATAATGTAACAAAAAGTCTGATTGGTTTCGGTAAAATTTTCCAAGATGAAAAAAATGAAGCATAAAACTACGGATCAAGCTATGATTTCACGCGGCTGACAAAAAAAGTCGAATATAAATTTGTTTTCTTGCAAAAACGAGTTGTTGGGATTTTTAAATGCGAGAAAAAGTGCAGATCTTTTTTTCCACGAGAGCACTGTTTACGTAGATTTGGACTCCGGTATTAGCAAAGTATTAGCGGGATCGTTAAAGCCTCGATAAGGCGAGTTGGAAAATAGCGAGTAGAACCAGACGCGCCTTCTAATTACTAATTAGCGATAATCTTCTCGCTTTACTCTCGTTATGCGAATTTATTTGTTTAACCTTTTCCTCGGAAAGATTACGCTTCCAGATCACGTCGTAAAAGACGGGATCTCGAAACAATGACAAATTATTCTCGAAAAGATTGGACGATGGAAAAGTGGAGGAAAGTGCGCTGAAACTTTGCAGGAGGCAATTTGAAATTTGACCAACGCGGTTATCTGAAATGTGCAATTCCGTTCGTGTTTCCGTAAATTGATCGAAAAAGCGCCTGATAAAGGCCGGGCGCGTTTCCGCAGAGGCCGGCGATCAATCGTTTTCCGAGCATTTTGTTAATACTGCGAGAAACGCAAGTTCAGGCTCCGGGGCAATTATTTGCTTTGTCCGAGTCGCGAATAAAGCTCGCGTCTCTTCGAGCAATTTATCAAAGATCAAAGTCAATCGGCGCGTAACGGCTCACGCACGGCCACTCGATAAGGGATAACTCGATTATCGACCATTTCAGAAGCGCTTAAATTATCCTCGCCAATGAATGGAGTCCCCGTGAGCCGAGAATCTTTCGCGAAGTTTTGGCAATTCCAGCAACATTTTTATTGCTACGGTTCGAGCTTCCCGAACGACGCTCTTGAGACAGATATTTTCGTTCCGAAAATGAACGTGGACTCGCTCAACGATTTTCAGATGGAGAATCGGTAAGAAAAAACAATTTCCAAGTTTTACAATAAGGTAGCTCCCCAAAACTGGTAATTTTTATCCAAGCGCTCTCTTTTCCGTCGTGATTTCGTGACCCACATTCGATAGCGCAAGACCAGCGTCCGAAAATCCGGGGCTAAATCGCTGCCAGTATTTTCTGGCAAGTGCGAAGCGACTCGTCGATTAGTGGAAAAAAAGCTCGTCGCCTCTCTTTCATCGCCGAATAATCGAAAAGTTCGTTCGCGGAACAAAAGAGAGCGGCTGAAGGGAGCGGAAGCGCGAGCGAAAGAGCGAAGCGCCAGATTTATCCGGCGGCTTTTTTGTACTCGCTCGAACTGACGGGCCTGTCAACGTCGAATCGAGTGGTATATCGAAATAATAAGCACATGTAGTGGATCCTCTGCGTTTGGTCCGCACCGGGTACGTCGACCTCTGCTATCGATCCCAACGCGAGCTTTTTTCTTTGTTTTCTGCTCTTTTCTCATCCACTTCCTCTCGCCCCTTCCGAAACCTCCTCGGACTCCGTGTCTTCCTTACTCCTTTCGTTTTCATTCTCCGTCGCTCTTTTTTCATTTACTTATCCCGCGAAAAGCAACCGCTCCACTTTTCGGGGCCAAAAGGCAACATCGAATCGCGAACGATCGAGATTTTTTTCATCGTGGATCAAAGCGCAAATGAAATACTTTCGAAAACGTTTTTTAATCATTTGGGAAGAATGTAAAAGAATGTGAATGTAACTGGAGCGCATTTCGAGTGCACCATTATCGAGAGCGCGAGGAATTTGTGTCACGGATTTTTCGCGGTGAATTAGTATGCGGCGTACGAGGACAGCGAGGCCTGGAGTGGGCAATCCCTCCGAATTGGTGTTCGACTTGGATTGAGCCGGGTCCTTAAAAGTTGTAAGGCTCTTGCCGGAGATAAAGGGAGGAGGCAAAGGACGAGGCGAATTTCAGAGGACGGGTTATCCCGTGTTCTTTGCGCGAGATAGGATCGTAGGTGGTTGGGAGTCGGGAAAGGGAGCCTCTATCGCGTGCCACTGGGGGACGCGAAAGGCAATCTGTCGGCTAAGCCGCCTCTTATTACCTAGCCACTGGCGTCACCCGCGTTATACGATGGAATTGCCGTGAAAATGTGGACTTACATTTTTCACGGCACATATGGACCGAGTGCTTTTTCGTGTCTTGGAAAGTCCGAATTATTGCACTACTGACTGATTAACCGAGATTGACAAATGTTTCGACGTTGCACTGCGAAAACCAATGCGAAAAATTTAGGTTTTTTTTTATGTAGAACGCAATCTGGAAAACTAGAGAACCTTTTGGAAAAGGCATGGCATTTTTTTCGTTACGTGCTTATAAAGTTATTTTAATTTCGAGAATTTTATTTCTGTTCGATTTCAGGCCTTTATTTTAGTGAAAATTTAGTACACGGATGGAATCTTTTTAGTATGGGTGTGTGTGTGTCGCTTTTTTCCGCTGCTATAAGAAGGCGATAATAAAGAAAGGATACGTTTTTATGTAATGATGTTTCAGTGAACATCATAATTTGAAAAATGGTCTTTTGTAACAAAGTATGAGAACGTTTATCTGGTTTTTAAATATTATATATCCAGAGTGCCCCAGATAACATTTGATTCTAAGTTGGGTTTACTTCGAATTTTTTCCATGTATTGTTTGATTAAGCACTTCGAAAAAGACACTTGGCATTAGTTGGTGTATTTTCGGTGGTCGAGTTTTCAGTTGAAGACATTTTAGTGTTTCATCTTTATTAAAAAAAAAAACAATAAAGTGAATTCGAAATATTTTTCTATTTCACCTTATTTTTCGTTGGATTTTATGTCTTCCAAAGAAGTAACGTAACTGTTTCGAAAAAATCAAAAAATTTCCGAACCTTCAATATTTTGTAACAACATCCTTAAATGTTGTAATATTTTTTGCAATGAATGGTTGAAAAAATGTTTATTCTCAAAAAATGGTTGCAAAATGAAATGAGTTTTTGCTAATATGAATGTAATTGAATTTAAAATGAATGTTTTAAATTTACAAGTCATTATTTCGATATTACGTAAGAACTCATCTCGTAATTAATTAGTTCCTTAAAAATAGTCTTCGTTTAAGAAAAAGATGACTCGAAATAAAAAGAAACTGCGGCTGAAATCGAAGTTTCAACCGATGGTTTACGATTGTATATGCAAGTATCGAAAATTATGTAATGAAGCCTGATTTTCTCTCGTTTATGGTCAAGAAAAAGTCCCATTTTCGGGCCGTAGCCAGGGAATTCTTAAAAGGTTATTGAATCGATCAACCGCGCGAAAGTGTTCATACAAGTAAAAGAAAGTTACGTAATTTATTCACTAACAATCTCTATTTTTATTGTTGCAGGTGAGTTTTTTCGCAAGTCACTGTACCAAGTAGATCATACGTTTACGTAAGTACGATCATTAAAATTTTAATGCCACGAATGAAATGCTCCAACGCCGTTATTTCGTGTTCGGTGCGCTTTGATTCCTTCAATTTTCGCGTGTCCGAAAACGTGAGCCGACAATTAGCGTTCACCCAGTAGATGCGATGTCAGTTAATAACGCGCGTACTTACGTACTTCGCGAGTCATACGCGTCCGCGCGCCAAGGAAAATAAATGTTCGCGTACGAGAGCGCGGGTATCACGTGACGGCTCGGTGACTGTGGCGAAGTGCACGCGTTTATTATGCATAGCCACATATTACCGGCGCGCATTAGCGGCGACGTGGATGCATAGAGAGCCACGGCTCTCGTCGTCCAAGCTCTGTTCTGTCGCGCCTCGTAATGAGAACACACGCCCGTGCTCGAGTCTTGTGCGTTACATTCCAATCTCTCTCTCTCTCTACTCCCGTACAGTCCCAGACATTAGTACGTCACGGCTCTTCGCATTTTGACTTCAACTTTTTCACTCCCCGCTATTAAATATCACGATTGTTCGTCCCTGACTGCGCGGCTCGTGTTCAATTACATCAGCGCGTTGGAAATGCGAATTTACTCGTTTTTAGCCTGTTTCGGTGTCTTCGAAATCATGCTCTTCTAGGAAAATCTTGGGAGGTGTATCGGAACTATGCGTCAGGCAAGGATTTCCATCTTCCAAAGGGAAAGGAAGGGTGGCGGATGAGGTATATGAGAAAAGGACTCATCTCCGTTTGTCCCTGGAGAGAGGAAGCATCGCGTATACTTCGACGAAAGTCTCACCCCTCCAGGTCTTTCCCTTTCACCCCCCCCCCCTCCCCCTCCCCCTCTCGGCATTCTTTTTTCTTTCTCCGTGTCGGCAATGTAGATCCGGTAAACTAGGTACGAGCGAGAGAGAGAGAGAAAAAGGGAAAAATGGAAGCGAAGCCAACGGAAAAAGAGAGAGAAGGATCGAATAGAAACAGAGCAGAGTAGGTGAGCGAAGGTATAGGTGCTTCCGCGCGTTCTGCAACCCCACCACCGGCGCTGTCCTGACCAACCGGCTGTTTACTGTTTGGCCTCCTGGGATATCGATCCCAGTGGCGTAAGAGCCCAAACTCCCCAGTCACGAGGGATGAAAGTACCGCGTGCATGTTTAGGGACTCGCGTTACACCGTCGTAACTTCAATGCTTGTTTACCTACAAACGGATACTTTAGGATGTCGCAATGAGGACTCGCGTCGTCGTTGTTTCAACGACAAAAATTGCCAGCGTCGCTTCTAATCCGTTGTTATCATATTTGAAACTCTGCGTTATGATGTTTGATTGATTTATCTTGAAAATTGCGTTTGAAACTTTGATGGTATTTCCCTTTTTAACGCCATCTATATCCGTGTCATTCGATCGCGCGTTTTTCAACGCCTCGTTGTTACACGCGTTTTCCATCGGCATTAAAAACTTGAGGGTCGAATGTGTCCGTCGAGGAAGTATGAAAGGGATGGAAAAATGACGAGGGATGAAGAAACAAGGCCTGATGGGCACGGGGAGGGGGCTGGGTTTTGGCTGCAAGCGGTTGGCAACCGAGCTTCTTCCCCGTCGTCGCCAGATTTCTCTTCTCTCTCGACTTCTCTCTCTCGTACCCCATAGTTGAACCCGATGACTTCCTTCTAACCCCAGGATGCCACCACTCGAGTAAATTGACTTCGTGCCAGTGTCGCGTCCGTTTAATTATCTCCGGCGCTAACCTAACCGATGAGCCGAAGAAGCAAAGGCGACGCTGCAGCGTCGTAAGAAACCCCTTGTCCTATCGACAGCGCGCGCTCTTATAAAGATTGAATGAAAAAAATGAAGCCGAATGTCGTTTAATGAACCCGAGATCGAACCTCGCGAAAAGCGATTCATTCCGGGCGTTTCGTTTTTCGGAGGAAAATTTATGGCGTTTGGAAATGTCGCGGGTGCATGAACTTTACTCCTACGTTAGAATGACGCGAATCCTGGCGTGAAAGAAATGGCGCGGAAAAGGCCAAGGTTCAACGGAGGGTCAATCTTTGCCACGGGTATTATGGCACGCGCGGAGGTAATGAAGTCAAGCTCTGACTTTTTCGACCCGTTTCAGACGCTGCTGTTTTCGAAAATTTCGCGGAACTTCTTGGTTGCAAAAAACGTTAATGGTTGAGAAAGATTGAAGGAATCTGAAGTTCTAAGTGCTTGGGGGGAGTTAAGTATGTACACTCGGAGAAAAGTTTGGTCGGCCCAGAAAAATGTTTTGTCACTGCAAGAAAATATTCGTCAAAATAGGCGTTTTGTCGAATTCAACAACATATTTTCTCTACTCGTGGGCACAAAATTAGACACGTTGTCCGTGTTGTAGTATGCTTCGTTAAAATGACGTTTTATTGCCTTTTGTAGAAGAGAAATCGTTTCTAAAAACTATGCAAGTTGTAGAGTAAAGTATGAAGTTTATGTAAAAAATTTGAATAGCGTCTTTGCCCGTCTAAAATATGAGTATTCGATAGTCAAATCCGATGGACTAAACAGCTGTTGACATCTTTTTCTCTCTCTTTCTCACGTTGGCTGCCAACTTATTCTGGGTAAATATTTATTGAATTCTCTATTTTTCAAAGGTTGGCATGGTTGAAAAGAGAAATTTATTCTGTAGTTTTCATGGTTTATCGAAAAAAGATTTATGATTTGTTGATATTTATCGAAGTTTGATAAATTTTCCATATTTCGAACAGATATTTCTAAGGTTGGCAACACATTTGAAACTCAGTGCAATGGCATGAGAATAGGTCCACCAATTGCAATGATTTCTAGTCGAAAAAATTCAAAAAATTGAAGCATTTTCTTAGGGGCCGTTCATATACTACGTTGCATGGCGAAGGAGGGGGGTGGTCGTCTTCCTAGTGACGTCACCGATAATATGGTTTAAAAATCGCGAAACGCCGCGTTGCGTTGACATCAAATAGGCACGCTTAGAAAATAATTTCAATGTTTGAAATGCCAGTAATTAACAACATAAGTGCCTGGTTTGCAACCCCAGGGATAGAAAACACTAAAACTTGATTCCAAAATTGGCGTTCATACGAGAGCGTGGTTTTCTTGTAATTTATTAATGCTTTATTTTTAAAAAAAACTCGTGTTTCTTCACTTATTTGTGATTTTTCTGGTCACGGGGCAGATTGTTTGTAATTTATTTATTCTCTCTCGATATAAAACGATATAAAATTGGCGTTCATACGAGAGCGTGGTTTTCTTGTAATTTATTAATGCTTTATTTTTTAAAAAAACTCGTGTTTCTTCACTTATTTGTGATTTTTCTGGTCACGGGGCAGATTGTTTGTAATTTATTTATATAAAATAACAAATTATAAAATAAATGTGCAATCTATCGATATAAAATGAAGGACTTCGAAAAAAATTTGACTTTCATTTAATTGGAACGTCATAGAGGGGAGTGGGGGGGGGGGGGGCG
>JABFQM010003448.1:0-11730 GCA_022816865.1 Zelostemma sp. ZL-2020
AGTATTCATTTGTTGGAGAATTTGATTGAAATCAACATATCTTTCAATAGGTAATTTTTAAATTCAATTTTGATAGCTTTTCTAGATTTACTCTGTATTTTTTTTCCAGATTCACGGAACTACCGAAATGTATATCAGAAATTAGCAACTTGCAAATTTTGATCGCCAGTGACAACCAAATAGCGAATCTCGATGTCCAGTGTCTGAGTAATTTGCGAAAACTCGCGACTCTGGATATTTCGAACAACAATATCAATTTCGTGCCACCGGAACTCGGCAATCTTAGAAACATTAGGTGACAAAAACTAGGGATTGATCTGATATTGTCCTTTTATTTTCCACGCGTTCATTTTGTTTAAACAATTTCCTGTTTTTAGATTAATCGATAGACATATCATTCCATCCATTGGCACGTCATCCAACTTTGTCCGTTTTTTGTTGTGATGTTCATTTACTTTATCACTATTTTCGTTCGTATTTTTCACAACGCTGCACGAAAGTTATGTTCTTTTGCAACCGCATCGAATTTCATGCATTCGTCGATTTATGCGTTCCACCCGAAGCTTCGAAGGTAAGACATTCAAGAAATCCAATTCCACATTTCAATTAGCGTTATTTTTTTTCCATTAATTTTTTTCTGAACGACTTACTTTTTATTTGAAATTAATGGAATTTTTAATGCTTTTGCAGGACACTCTTGCTTTCGGGAAATTCCTTCAAACAGCCTAGACAGACGACCCTGATAAAAGGAACCGACGAAATCCTGGCGTATTTGCGAGATCGCATACCAACTTCATAAAACGCCATATTTTCGAGTCTTTATTAATCCATCTTTCCACATTTTTTCAACACTACAAAATCTTTCCTCTGCGAGACTTTATCTACATAATGAGATTATAAATATTTGAGAATACAATTATTCACGACTTTGGTAAAAAAATGTTAAAATATAATTTTCGAAAAAATTGTACAAAGCTGATATAAAAAACCTTGAACTTTTTCGACAATTTCGAAGGTTTTAAACGTTGCGTAGATACTAAGGTTTACAATTAGCAAGCGTAAAGCTGTCGGCGGCAAAAACACCAATTGCTTAGAAGACAAAGTACCGTGAATGGATGCTCCGTACCAAACGAAGGCGACCCCAACGCCACGTTACGCGATGGAAATTAATGAGCCATCTTAAAGACAATTGCCGGTCATTATTCACCCCTTGTATGTACCCGGTCCCTGTTCATGTAACCAGCCTCGGCTTCTCCGCTACCTCAACGGTTTGGAATACATCGCGCGAGCGCTTAAAGAGATTCATCGGGTGATCAATAATAAATGGCCAGAACAAGTTCAACGCTTCAGAAAATTTATTCTTTTGTTACTCTTCTCATTATTTCCGAGACTAAATTTCGAAGTGTTTCTCTTCTTTTGTTTATAAAAATCGTCGACATTTTCATCTCTAAAGTTACAATTTGTAAAATCCGAGGTAGACGTAAAAAAAGGAGACGGGGACGCAAGAAAGTGCGAAAAGGAGGGGGAGGGATTCTCGGGGGTTGGAGGCAAGAGTCAGGAAGATGAACAGAGAGGATAACGCGGGGTTAACGAAGAACGTGAGCGAAGAGATTACTCAGATTAGGGAGGCGGTGGCCCGGGTTCACTCCGCGCTACTTTGCTTGATCCCGTTTCTCTTCAGCACTTCTCTCTCATTACTTTGTCCCTTTTTCATTTCTTTTTCTCGATGCTTCTCTCCTTTCGTCGTTCTTTACATTGAACAAGGTACACTGCCTCGATTAATGGCCGAACAAATGTGTTGCGACGCACTAGTCTTCCGGGCCATCAATACCCGCGACGTCGTGTTCAGTTCCTCCCCAATCGTATTTTTATCGCGCTTGTTTTTCACACGGTACATCTTTCAGTGCTTAAGAGGAATCCGGAAACTCTGTTTTACCGACCGAGTTTCGAAAATAATACGTTGGCGTTTTAGAAACTCGTTCGGTAAAAAGGAGTTTACGGAAGGGTAGAATTGATGTTTACGAATGAAATTAGTCAATTAGTAATCATTTCGGAAGCATATCTTTTCGCTTTTACTAATGAAACAAGACAAGTATTGAATATTCGATAAAATAATGTAATATCTCGTTCAGCGACGACGTGGAAAAAGTTGCAGCGGCCAATACTATGATTACGCGTAATATCAGAGAGCGAGGCGAATAAGTGAAATTGATTAAACGTTTAGCAGTCGGTATCTGCGTCGGGACGCACACGTTTACCCACTCATACACATTCCGAAACGGCAACCAGTTTGCGTCGGCGCGGCAATATAATATCTTAATCTGGCGATCTTATCGCGCGCATTAACTTGGGAATATATGGAAGGTGGTTTCGGTGTCTCATAAATTAAGATTAGTCAGTCGACACTTGCCATTAACATTTGCCATTACGACGATTAACATTAATTATAGCCCGGACTTCGGGCCGTAAAGCACGACGCCAGTTCCTTGACGATGAATGATCCCTTTGAAAAGACCAACGCGCATTTCTCACCTTTTCGCATTCTTTCTGGTCACAATAAAGTTGGAAACTGTACGATTTCTTATCGGCGATCTCGAGTCAATTCCGAGATACTTCACGAAGTTTCACTTCTAATGTTAATATTGCACGTGCCAAAGGGTTGAAACAATGAAAAGGGATTGCATGGAATGGTATTACAGGCGTTTCGAGCAGGGTTCTCCGAGTATATATGTCAATTGAACAATCGCATTACTAAGGCTTCGTATATAGCGAGCAATAAAATGCTCTTGTCAGGCCAGCAAGTTACTGACGCAAAATTGCCTAACCAATGATACACACGCTCCAGCCGTAAGCCTTGATTTACGACCTGGCTTACGAGATAATTATTTTCGCTCTTTAATTTGCGAATAAGGCTTGCTGCCCCACTTTGCGCTTTCATTCGAGATAAAAGAAGAAAATTATTGACGCTTGTTCCTCTTCTAATCCCGAAATCTCGCTGCTGCCCCGAGCCTACCGGTCGGACGTGTCCTGCGTGCCATTTTTTCGAGAGCGAACGGGCAAATTCATTAGCCTTAATTGGCCCATTGAAGATTATTCGCGAGACACGTTTAATACGCGTATAAATATGTGAGGCGAGATAGCAATAAAGATAATCGCTCTCGCAGTATAGCATATGACCGAAGTGTGACTTGAAAAATGCGAAGCGACGACGTTTAATTAGATTCGTTGACGCGTATAATCAAGAGTCGTAAAATGACATTCGCGGCGATTATGCGAAATTGCGCGCGAGTGGATGTTAACGATCGATCGTTACGAGGAACCTGAGAAACGGAAAATTACGCTCTTTTTATAATTCATCATTGTAATTTGGACTTTTTTAAGTATACCTCGCGCCAAACAATAATTCATTTTCGTGACTTTAAGAGTCGGAAAGTGGAACAATCGTGGACTAGAAAAAGGAGGGGCTTTTTTTAATGGTATTTTATGGAATTAATTTACCGTTGATATCGTGTTGTTTGAATAATACCACTCGACTTTTCTATTAAAATGCTTTCGATCGCGTACAAATGCCAAACATGTTTCGCTTGGAACTGAAATCAAATTGAACTACTTTATTACTTTTCTCAATTCCGATTTTACATTTTTCATCCTCCGCCGAGTTCCTGTTTTGCCATCTTGACCTTCTATTTTTGTATTCGCATGCTTCGCAAATTGCCTGCCTGCCTTGAGGCGATCAGGCTCTCGTCATTTCTGACAACGTGGTTTTGACAACTTCGAATTGAGAAACTCTCCATTGACCGAAAGCTCGTGAAATCCGCCTTCGGTTCATTCATTTTTTTCGACGATAAAATCGATACTTTTAACGTAGGAAAATCTTTTTTCCCGCCACGCATTTAAGCAGCAAAAAAAGCGGCGAATTCGCTTTTATTTTCTTTCCATTTCGCAAACATGAAATTTTCCAGCGCGCGCGTCGTACAATTTTGATCCTGTCAATCACTTTGGCGTGGGCAATCCAAGGTTTGTGAAAGTTGAGCGCGAATGCACCGAGGACTCGTGGAAAAAATGGCAAAGGAGAGAATTAAAATCAGCGGGAATGGACAAGCGCGGCCGGCGAGCAGACAACCGCGATACATCCTCGTTAGAGGAGCCGTCATTCCGAGTCCACATATCCGATTTTTAACGGCAGATTTCTCCCTTGACAGCCCGTCCAGTCACATCATCGTCTAAAACTAATATCGTATACGCGACTCCAAAAACAAGCTTTCCTCCGTGTCTCACTTTTGCTTCGCATCTGCCCTTATCATTAGTTCGAAGAGACTTATTCATCCGGCTCCGCGGAAGTAAAACTGCGAGTAAAATCACGAGGGACATCGATGTTTCATCATTTTTATTTTACAAAAAGCGAAATTGGGACAGTGGCATTTCATTTTAAAATTATCTTTATGATTATCAGGAATTCCAGAAAAAGAAGCGAACCTGAGCATCTTTCTGGCTTACAAAGTTCGATAATTTCATCGCAGATATTTCAAGTCAATTTTTAATTAACTTTGTGTTGTTTATTAATTAATTTGTTTGACCTCATCTCACATTTCCGTCACTGAATAATTAATTCCAAGAAAGCAATTGGATCGATAATGTTTTGCTTTGCGTAAATGTGAAATAATTTTTCTTCTTCATTTTCAAGAAAGAAAAGATCGCGAAAACGTAAGCAATTCTTGTATTTAAATATCTTTGACTGCTTTCATGCGAATCAATCCTAATTGCTCGAACGTCGATTAAATTCATGACATTTACTTGTTAATGAACGTAAATCACTTCCCGGCAGTCATGCTACTTCGCAAACTGAAGTGATATAATTTACAAAGTGATTCCAGCAGGGTGCGTTAATCAAATAACGCACTGCTAACTATGTGAATTTGACTCTGTAAATTGAACGCTCTATTTTCACAGACCGTACGCAAACTGCGCAGATAGTCAGGTTTTTTTTTATTTACAGTTGGAACGACGCTTGCAATTTCGAAGTTATGCGAAGCTCCGTTGTGACGAACAAAGTACGTTCGCGAATTCCCGAAAACGACGATTGTTTTAACGAATCCTTTATTTATAACATCCCAATACTGCGTTTGCGGAAGAAAAAAAAAGACCGCGGTGGGCGTTCTTTAAATCAGAAATTTATGTCCCCGACCGTGAGCATTTGTCCCCCCTTTCGCGATAAATCAACCTCCCGTTTCGGGGGCGTTCGTAAAAAATATCGGGAAATTAGGGAACAAGGGCGGGTAAAAAATATTTTCGCCTGCGTAATAAACATTTACGATTACGCGCGAACGCGCCGAGTCGAAAGTTAATGCACGCGTGGTAAATATATAGTATATCGCAACGTCATTAAGCCAATCAGATGCTGCGAAACGACTGTCGCACTTTCCACTTTGCGAATGCGAACGGGGTTGACGTCTTTTATGTTCGGCTTTATCTCAACGACCGCGTTTCCAGTGGTGCCTCTTCCACCATTTTTCCCGTACGTCTTTCTTCGCTTCCACCACATTTTAAATGTTACTTTATGTAACACGTGCGCGAAAAACGCGCTTTTTTGCCCTGCAGAGCAGTAAAAATCGCTTTTTTTAACGCGTTTTGACGATCTCCCGATCACAATCTTCGAATCTTCAAGATAATTCCGATACACTTCGATAACCCGACAACTTCAAGTGATTACATCTCCATTTTTCTTTAGGATAGGATAAAATCCTCACCATTCGTTTGCGCCCTTGATACACAATATACTATTTCACATCAGGATCATAATTTTTGTAAAACATTGCATCTTTCTTAGACTTTGATAAACCATGACAGTCGCGTGAAATGAACAGCGATATGTCGTTGCGGCGTTGAAAATCGAGTGCCTCTGGCGTTAATGTTTGCAGACTGATGGCCAAGTTTTTCTGTTAACACTCGTCCAGTTCACCGACAGCTCCGGATATGCATATAACGGACAAGACTAGTTGCAACAGTTAAACTGTCCATCCAACCGCCTCTTTGCACAATGCGTCCGATCCTATCGGATTTCAGCCGTGAACGGTCGTTAACTGATCGGTAATATGCCTCTTTATCGCTTATTTGATATTCCGCCGGCTCCGTCAATCCCCCATTATTAGGCCGAGTGACATCGATGATACATAAAGTGTGCAACATTTCAAACCGCGTGCGGGCCATCCCGACGATATCGTAAATGTCATCCACCTGATAATCTACATAACGCACAAATAACGGATTGAAAACTTTGTTTTTACCCAGAAAGCATTATTGAATTTGTACAATGATTGTTACATTACAATAAAGTGAATAAAGTCTATCTAATGGGATTTTTTCGGTTATCTGAGAGGAATGTAAAGGTTGCTTCTTCTCTTCATAAAATATAATCAACAATAATTTTAATTGACACACAATTTTTGAAATCAGAATCCAACGATGTCGCGATTTTTCCTGTCTTATCGCAATCACGTGCAATGATGTTTCTATTATCTTTGCAATAACGGATTTTAATCTTCCAGACCCCAATAACGCATAAATGATTATGAAATCGTTTCTGCATTGGAGTTGTAACATTGGAGTCTAACGCACTTAAGATTGCGTTAAAATTATACAATGATGCGATGGAGCTCATAAAATCTGCATCCTGATTTTACAATATTTTGCCAAACATTGGCACATCATTGATTTCTGCATCAGATAGAGAAAAAATGGACTGTGCATTCGGCTATCTCGAAACAATCCCACTTTTCTCCCCGGAACAATTAACTGATTATTTGTTTCCCGGATTGAAAGAGGCGAGGTCTAATCATTCCGAGGAAACAAACAGTCGTTAGTGTTTCTCAAATCCTTAAGGTATATAGCAGTCAGGCAGCCGAGCACGTCGGATGGAAACTAATGTGTGGTTGGCCCAAGGGCGAAGGTCGCTCATCCATCACTCTGTCGAGGTACGAGCGCTCGGGCAAGCCACCTTCATCATCCCGTTTGACTTACCCCTTGCCCCCATGCACCGTATAAAACAGTGGTCAACGGCTCAAGGAAATCAATGGTGTTGGGGTGAATCCAAATCTATAGGCTTCCGTACAAGAAATGGATCGTATAGCCGTCCGGCTTGATTTCAGACGACGAAGGTTTCCAGGGTAGGCGCTGACAGCCGTGCATTACACCGTCATTCAAGTTCTCGTACTCGATACGACGATCTAATGACATTACGTAACCGCCGTACAGATTGTTCGCGTTCTTACTAATCTTCCAAGTCGAGACTTGGAAGATGCTTCTTCCGTGCAATGACATTATTAAGAGAGAGTTTATTGGAGCGATGTTTCCGGAGGAAAATTAAAGTCTTTTTCGCAGGGCGTGAAAAAGATGCGAAAAATTGCCGTGGCCGAGTAATCGGCAGGGATTTATGGGCAAAGTCCGCGCGCAATCGCCGGCCCATACATCACCTTAAATCTCGTGGGGCTGAGAAGTTCTCCGCACCGTGAGAGGGGTTGCGGGAAAAGACATCGCTCACCCGCTCAATTCCACCCCTTGTACTTTGCTTTCACTTGCATCGATGCGGTTTCCTAGACACGTATCTATTAGCCGAGATGTTTATCCTCGATTCGACGTTTAACGCCCGGCAAAATCGGGGAACGGAGAATTTTTGCAATCAAGGAAGTTTGGTAATGGAAATAACGAAACCCTGTGATTTGTCTTTCCGCGCGTGATTAATCGAACGCTTCGCGGAAATCGAGTTTTTACTTTTTCGATAGAACTGAAAGCTCGGTAAAATAAATTAATTCGCTCGCCGGATTTAAGAACTTTGCCAAGGTGCGCCACTTAATGAAGAAACATAAGAAAGCGGCTAATAAAAAGTTGGTTAATCCGGAGAAAGTGAGAAACGGTGCTTTGGTTGTCTCGAATAATTGGCTTAAGAATAAAAGTAGCAAACGTAGGAACGAAGGAAAATCGTCGGCGAGGAACAGCGAATGATTTTCCGATTGCGTTGAATCGGAAAACGAATGCGTTTACGGCGTGTTCCTGGCCGAAGAGAAGACCCGGCGAACGAGTGTACTCGTATGATTTAAGGGGGTCTCAGAGCCCACCCTTCTTGCGCCAAGACTATGAGTTACTGCCCCATATAATTCCATAATTCAGATTCATAGCCCGAGTTTACGGCAGCAGACTGCGCTCGTTGTTTTATGGCCGTCCACCCCTGCTGAAGCCCCCTCGACACTCCGAGCTGCCACCTCTTTCACTCATCCTCTGACTTTTGGCCCACCGCCCACCTTTTGCCCCCGACAACTCGCACTTCAATTCGCGAAGCTCCCTCGCTTCTCTTCGATTTCATCCGGTTTTCTCTCTGTCCCGTGTTTCGAGAGTGGCTCGATTGAAATTTGTTATTTATCGTGGACACGAGTTTTCTCCTGAATACGAATGAAAAAGAGGAACGCGACGCAGCGAAATCAATGTTTCCTCGGCTCCTGTGAATCTTCATTGACAGTTCAGACGAATCATAAATTTTTAGTCTGCGCGCGGATTAAGTCGTTTTAATGAAAATAGAACGGTGTTGCACTTTGGAACATTTTTCGTACGTGTTTGGAGGAAATATAATTATATTCATCTTGGACACAATGTGTCATTGTGCATCAAATTACATTCAAGTAAATTCTTTAATCGATTATATTTAAAATTTTTAAATGCCGCTGAAAGCAAATTTGGCAAATTTTTTTGCCAAATAATTCAAAAAAGAATGATACATTTTTTGCTTTTTGCTATTTTCGTTCAGTAAATATAATGAAAATGAATTTAAAAAATCGAACAATGGATTTTGTTGTTGTTTGTATTGAAGACTTAATTTTTGACAATTTCGTAAGCTTCGTAACAATTTTGTTCCAGGTAAGTCCCTTTTTGACGACTCCAAGGACGAAAGGTCATCGAAACCGGTGAGATTTTAGCAATTTTCTCATTTCAAACCAAAAGTATTTACTTCGAACGGGAAATGCGCGCTTTTTAAACGACGCCATTTTGAAGTTATAATTTTTCGAACATTTCGAATGCACAAAGTTTATTCTGCACAAAAGTGTACCCCTGAAAATGAATAATTTAACCCCAGAAGAATAGATGGCAGAAAAAACATTTTGCAATTATTTTTCAAATACATCGATCAACTTTCATTAGCGGCAATATTCCGGAAAACTGGAAAAAGGAAAACTGTGAAATTTTCTCAGGATGAATCGACAATCGAGTCGCGCTCGACGAAACGTCTAAAAACCAGGGTAGTTGAACCCGGAGACGTGGACATAGCAGGAAACGTACGTTGATTTGCGGCGTCAGTCAAGGCTGCCTGCACAGATAACGCGATTAAAGTTACGATGGCACTATTGCAACCTCGGAGCTGTCAGTCGATGTTCTTTTTTTCCACGAAACACGAGATTGCATTACCGGTCGTCAGGAAACGCGACACCTGCGCGTCAGTCCTGCCGCGAGATTTGCGAATCGGTACGAAAAAACACTCGGCTTTATGGCGAAATAAAAAAGGAATGTCAAACGTCAAGCGCGGAGTCGGCGTCGAAATATTTTCGCACTTGAGAACTGTTATCCGAAAGTCCCCGGGCGAACAAGCGTCGAAGGTACTTTGGCTTCGCTATCTGAAACTTTAGCATGCAAATGGCAAGAGGAGTCGAAAGATGTCGCATCGGTCGTTACGAGATATTTTCTCCCGATAAAATCGGATATTTCTCGAGAAAGAAAAACACGGAATAATAACGATAATTAATTAAGGTAGAGAAAAGTTTGAGAAATCGTTATTGCTTTGGAACACTGCAGGCTCGGGCTTTTCGCAGTCCGGATTTTCTGGCGTTAAATAAGCATCATCCGGGGCGTGTACATCTTATCTCTTTGGATCCAGCAGACGTAGCTGTCGCTCCTCGCGGTAAGTGTTAAATATGTTAATTTTTATCGCGCATTACTTTGCGGATAAATGCACAATTTACATACTAAATTGTCGTATACGTTTTTCCCGAGATAATAATGTCACGACTTTGCGCTGGAACGCGGGCTCGCGAGGAGGCGATTTGAGATTCAGGACGCAATAACGAGCAACGATAAGATCCCCGCGGCGGCCATATAATAAACGGCCCGCTCGCGTATCTGTACCGAACGAAATCACGCCCGAGTCATTTGCTTGTGACCGCCTTGCTTTATGTAATTGGGCATCGAATACATTCGCCACGTTTGCGCCGTCTCGATTTATATCGACGCCATTCAAAAAATGGTGACGCTTTTCTTTTCTCGGGAATTAAAATTTTGCCCTATCTGTGCATCGTTGACATGGTCTCGAGATTTTCATTGCTTATCATAAGGTCGGTTGAAATGAAGTTTAAACTCGATTCGCGGGATCGAAAGGTCCGCCATCTTGAAAATAGGGGATGAATTTGTTTTTTCGATTTATTTCGGTTTCTATTCTATTTTCGATAAAAATCCATGAATACTTTTCTGTAGGAAAAAGAAGTCTCCACATAATTTATTCGACACTTTTTTTCATAAAGTGAACATTGAAAAAGTTATTAACAAATTAAGGTAGAAAATTAGGGGTAGTTTTTCTACAGCAAACACAAAAAATGCCAGAACGTTTTCGAAACGTTGGAACGATTCGAAACGTCGTGTCGAAAATCGAAAGTAGATAATAAGAAGATAAATGCGGAGTCTCGTACATTGAATTTCGACAGGCGGCGTTGATCCGGCCCGAACTCCGGCAAGCGATTACGAGTTATCTCGTGCTTCGCGGAGCTGTATATCAGGTTGCCTCGTAAAGTTACGAAACCGCGAGAAAGAGCTAGCGAGGCCGTGCGTCGAAGAGATTAACGATCGTAAAGAACTCGCCTATGCTAGTAATTTGGCTGGCATTTCAGTCCAGCCATAAATCCGAGGGTAAAGTGCTGCGAAGTCGCGACCGAACATCGAGGGGCCAAAGTGGAGTCTTCCTTCTTTTTAATCAGATCGAATTCGAAGATGCCGCCCGACTCATCGCTTTTTTCAACCGTTTATTCTTCTCCAAGTACATTTCTTCATTTCCCAGACCCTTTTTTCTTCTGCTCATTCGAACATTGTCTTGGCTTTTTTGGTGTGCGTGGTTTGGGAAAGAAAGCATTTTTTTTCTGAATAAATCCACAGTAAATTATGGCTGCATCAAGTTTCGTGGTCAGTTGATTCGACCTCACTTCAGCCGAGTTATTGGAGATTATTATAGGTGCATTTGCCTTCCCTCCAATTCCTCGCGAATTTCAAATTATCTTTCACTTCGTACATAAACTAAAATAATACCAAAATTTTTCAATCGTAAACATTCGTTCGAAATGTTTATAAAAATAAGGCGATCTTCAACTTTTTTACTCGCTCTCGCGATTCGTCCCTATTTTTAACAATAATCGCAAGAAAATAACGATTTTTCGAAGATCGATATCAGCAACAGCAAAGGTTCTTCGCGCCGATATTACGGACACGTGTGATGTACCGCTCTACCGCCAGGATTCAGTATGGCCCGGCTAGCTCAGTCGGTAGAGCATGAGACTCTTAATCTCAGGGTCGTGGGTTCGAGCCCCACGTTGGGCGTAATTTTTTTTCGAAAAAACCTCAAACTTCATTTTTCAAAAAACCATAACCATTTAAATGGAAAATAATGTTTTTACCAAATGAAAATGTAGCTTACATAGAAAAAACAAA
>JABFQM010003449.1:0-11726 GCA_022816865.1 Zelostemma sp. ZL-2020
CGGATTATGTAACATCTTTAAAGCACTATGTTTAACTAACTATCAAATTTACGGTTCTAAGTCTACGAGTTGCCCTTTGTTGGCCATTAGATAATAAGAATGAATACTGTACCCCAGTTTATTGGGAGATCTTGAAATGTATAAATTTTCTATGCCTTTTGAATAAACTTTAAAAAAAAAAAAAAAGCATATCCACGGGTCAGTCTTGCTCCGTCCGCCGAGCTAATCGGAAGAGCGTATCTCGAGCGCGCGAGACTTTCACTTGCAC
Source organism: Zelostemma sp. ZL-2020 (assembly GCA_022816865.1). Taxonomy (NCBI): domain Eukaryota; kingdom Metazoa; phylum Arthropoda; class Insecta; order Hymenoptera; family Platygastridae; genus Zelostemma; species Zelostemma sp. ZL-2020. The sequence continues at coordinate 269 of JABFQM010003449.1, forward strand.
TTTTTTGCGAAATTTCGATTCTCGTGATTAAAAGTAGTACAAGTTACGGAGTATGTGCTAGCGCACAGTGTTCTTATCGATTTTCTGATGTGCGACTGAATCTGTAGCAGTTATCAAAGGAATAAGTGACGCCGCGGGCGGGCTCGCGCCTTGCGAGCTCATTGTGCACCAAACAAAGTGATTTTCGTTTTGTTTTAGTGCTAATAATTACGTGCAATCACTTTGAAATGCGTCCGGACAATGTGCGTCAATAACTCACGAAGTTATTAACATTTCCAATACATCGATAAATGCGTCGCGCGACTTCGTAATGCACAGCAATCAGTGACTTTTCTTAATTATTATTACGGATTCTTGTGCGCTCTTCGATCACAAGTTGTGAAAAATTCACCCGGACAATGGGGATGAAAAACTGTACGTGATAATAACAATTTAGTGATCGATAAAAGTGACGCGTGATTGCGACATAGTTGCGCAACAGCGTCTTCGTCTTTCGGACGATTATTATCGTGGATTATTGTTCGCAGTGTGTTGGAAAATTCACCCGGACAATGTGGATTAAAAACTGTAAGTGTTATCAACAATTCAGTGATCGATAGAAGTGACACGTGATTGCGACACGATTGCACAACAGCGTCTTCGTCTATCCGACGATTATTATTGCAGATTATTGTTCGCAGTGTGTTGAGAATGCGAATCACAAGTATCCCGGACAATAAGGTACAATTATCATGCGAATTATGAACATTCTAAGTGAAATAGATTCTGACGTGCTATTGCATAGCTATTGCGCAATAGCTCATCACGCGCGGATTGCAAAAAAAAATACTTAGCTTGCGAATTTGGATGTCGCGATTAGTTATTATTGATCGGTGGCCTAGCGCGCACTAGATAAACAACAATTGTTTTTTTTTTGGTCACCAAAAACCAAAGATTTTGTTGTGGTCATCAAGGAGGACATAGAAGAAGTAGTCAGGAGAGAACCTGAATGCATCCGACACATTATATTGAATTTTTCGAAATTGTCAAATTTTCCAAGTAGGGGATTACTTGTTAAAATTAAGAATTTTGGAAAAAATTTTGCGGAATATTGTTAAGCTTGACAAGACGCACCAATCTTTCGGAAACGATTTTTACATAACTATTCAATTTCCGAAATTGTCAAAAATCCAATGTAGAGGATTATTTTTCAAATTGCGAATTTTGAAAAAGTTTTTGCAGAATATTGTTTGGCACGACAAGACGAACCGAAATGTTAGTACTAATTTTTACAGAACTATTTAATTTCCGAAATTGTCAAAAGGAATTCCAATTTAGTGGATTATTTTTCGTATTGCGAATTTTGAAAAAGTTTTTGCAGAATATTGTTCGGCACGACAAGACGAGCCAAATTGTAAGGAACAATTTTTTCATAACTATCAAAAATAAAGTTTTTGAAATTGTCAATTTCACTCTCGACCTTCGAGGACTTGTTCCGAGGTTGAAAAACGTATTTCGAAGTTGGAAGGACATATCCTGAGTTCGAAAATTAACTCCGAATTTCGAGTCTTGACGACGATTGTCGCATCTCCGGAGTTCGCGCTCGCGCCCATGCAGCCCGCAGTCAAGAACCCCTTTCCACCACTGCCTCGGCAGAAGCATATTCGCTTCACTGAAGACGGAACCTCAATCACGGAAGACGAGATACATACATCACCTTCCATCATGGCCGCTCCTAGCCCCGAGTTCGAGCAGGCCTTAAGGGAAGTAAATGAGATAAATCTAAAACTCATAGTAGACCGAGCTTCACTAGTAGCTCTGGTCTCCACGTTACAAGAAGAAATCAAGAGCCTTAAAGCCAACCAGGACTCGGAAGATAAATGGACACCCGCGAAACGGAGGAAAGGCTCGAATAAACTAAATCATGGATCGATCGCCTCAAACACTATCCAGACATCCGTGTCCAATAGCTTCGCTCCACTTACCGTAGAGGAGGATGTCGTCGACGACATGCAGATTGCTGATGAAAACTTCCCGTCGATCGACTTCGAGGAAACACTGAGAATCAAGAATCATGAAAGAATCAAGATCTACAACACGAAGAAGTCTACCGCATCTTTACCGACTCCAAATCCTCCTGAACAAAGGAAGACCGGACCACGACCTCCGAAGTTCATCATAGCGAATCAGGACATTGAAGATACGATACAACTACTTTCGAAGTCCATGAACATCGAAAAATATTCCATTAGAAAGAATAATAATAATACACACACGCTTAATTTACAAAACATTGAAGACTACAGACTCGTTAAAGAAAAATTTAATAATGTCAACACCCAGGCCTTTACCTTTACCCCGAAACAAGACAAACCGAAATCAATTGTCTTGCGCGGTCTTGACAATTCATACGAAACGGAAGATATTCTTTCCAGCTCGCAAGAGCTCGAAACCCCAGGCGTTGAATTCATTAAAGTTTCCTGTCTTTCCACTTTTATCTCCAAAAAAAACAATCAAATGCTCCCCATATTTATCGTTCAAGTTACAGCTAACTCAAACTTGGGACAAGTACAACAAATAAGATACCTGGACCATATGGTCGTATATTGGGATTACCTCCGCCAGAGGCCCTACATCCAATGCAGGAGATGTCAGCGACTCGGACACGTATCGACCAACTGCAATATACCGTTCCGATGTGTCAAATGCAACAGCAACCACGGTCCGGGAGAATGCAGCATTAAAGAGGTTATTGATATAGATAAGGTTTATTGTACATTATGTGAAAGCTTTGGCTACCCGGCATCATTCAGCGGCTGCCCAAAGATTGTCAGGGCGTTAAAACTTAAAGAAGAAGCTGCCCGGCAGAATCAGATCATGAAACAAAAGAAACTGGCGGCGATAAAACGCTACATCCAACTAAACAGAACTTTCCCCAGCCTGATTAATAATAGTCAGGCCTCTCAAGCCCATCAAGCACCCCGCCCTCAAGCACAAACATTTCATAACCCACCGCCTCCGATAGACGAGAACAGCATCTATGCTCAACTACAAGCGATCACTCACTCCCTGAGTGCCATAAATGCGGGCATGGCAAAAATAAACGAGCGTCTAGACGAACACAGTGCTATTATTTCGTCAAATTTCATCGATGACTGATTCACCCAATTTGTCGAATCTTCCCCCTCACACATTAAAACAACTTAAAATCCTGACAATTAACGTTAATTCAATTAACGTTAATAGTATCGAACGAAAAGAGACACGATCTACAAACCCTTTTGAAGAATGAAAATCCAGATATAGCTCTCCTTTGCGAAACAAAACTGAACAGCAAACACTTTTTCACTCTTAAAGACTACAACATCACGCGTAACGACAGACCATGCTCGAAGTTTGGTGGGGGGACAGCGATTCCCACAAAGAAACACATCAAATTCACAAACATAACATACTTGCCAACAAATAAGCAGCTCGAATCAACAGTAATCAAAATCAACTTATCGAACGACTCAAAACTTTTCCTAGCTGCAATCTACGTACCGAAAACAGACGCAGACTTAGACAAAGTCTCTAAATCCCTTACCTCGACATTTCAATCACTGGACTTGCAAAACATAAAAAATTACTTTTACCTATCAGGAGACTTTAACGCCAAACATAAAAACTGGAACAACATCAAAAATAACCCGGTAGGAATAAGACTAAACAACTTTCTGACTGACAATGACTTACATTACAGAATAAAACTCCACAGAACAGAGGATCCCTCTTTTGAAGAAGGGGGCTCCTTCATAGATTTAGTTTTACTTGACTCACGGATCAGAATTCGCAACATTAACGATAACGGTAACCTTGACAACATTCAATTCAACAGCGACTACGACGCAATTATCAGCGTTATCTCTATAGATAATGACTGGATTTTCGAGAACACGGACGAAACAACGGAAACATCTGTTAACTTCAAGAAAACAAATTGGGAAAAATTTCAAAATCACCTAGAATCTCGTGAAGACCTCAACATTCCGAACGACAGAAATCTACAATACACAGAAATCTTGGAACACTTAAAAGCAATAGAATCACACATCAAAGAAGCAATGACATCCCTATAACTCTTAAGGACAGAAATTCGGTTGAAAAGTACATCAACCCGACAATTCTTAAACTTCAAAAGCAGAAAAGTTACATTTCAACACAAATCAACAAACAAAAAAGAAAACTACACCCGAACCATCTTTACTCGGCAGACTTAGATGCAACTTTTAAATCCATTAAAACCAAACTCGCAATAGAATTTAAAAAGTCAGTTAATAATTGCTGGGCTGAAATAATCAGTAAAATTCCAATCAATGATCCGGATCGCATGTTCCCCCCAACTAAACCAAATCTTTCGGGGAAAATCTCGCTGCGAATCCCTACACTCAAGGTACCAGAAATAGAGAAAAAAGCCATTACCCGAGCAAGAATTGACATCAAATCCCTGACAAAAGACGACAAGAAAAATTATCTCAAGAAATGAGATGCGTGACCTTCTACATTGACCTTCAACATTGACCTTCTAAACCAGGTTCCCCCCTTAAAAAGATCTCCTGTTTATCATCCCGATGTTTATCAACTTTCTCAAAACTCGAATTCGAACATTAGAAGCTCTCAATTTCACAAAAAAAAGGTCGAAAGCAAACCGGGGGTAATCGGCATAAAATATTCGTTTTATTGGATTCTTTTTGTTTAAAAGTTTCCTTATGTCTAAGTTAACCTTGCTTACTCGGCAAGTTTGAAAATGTAAGAGGTGCTTTTCCGGCATACTCAAGTTCACATTGTAATTCCTTCTGTCTAAATTTCTTGGAGCGAATTAGTCACTCTAACCGTGGAGTCACTGGTTCAACCACTCTGCTCCGAGTGGATTCTTACTACAATGGATTGGGAATCAATCACTCCAATCGAAAAAGTGTCAAGTTTCACTTCAATTTTGAGAGTGCATTCATCACTTCTAGTTGGAGTTGAAAATTTACTTAATCTTTTACTCCTAATCAAGTGAATAAGCCAATTCGATTGGAGCGAATTCTCTACTCTTGTTAATAGTTAATATTCCACTCCTATTGGAGTGGATCATCTAGTTCTATTGGAGCGAATTCTCCACTCCAGTTTAGGGTGAATTTGCCGCTTATATTGCAGTCGAATCTTGATCATAAGGTGTGATAGTCCGGGAGCAAGCACGTGTTTTATCTACCTCATCTGCGGAGCATTTGAAAAGTCATTGGAAGGACGGATTTTTACTCGTACAACAACGAAATGACTTGCTTCCACCTCACAGCGGTGGCGCAATCTATGAAATTTAATAACAAAGTGTTGCAAAAAGTAACCAAAAAAAACGATTTGCGGAGCACTTGAAATTTTGCAGATGGTTAGGGCGATTAGCAACTAAGAGAAAAATTAGTTGCTCCCACTCGAAAGCGGTGGCTTATTGTTGCTGCCAAGCGATTGTTGTTAAAAAATGTTGACACTGATTCACCTTATCAGCGGAGCATTAATCAATCGGTGGCGAAGTCTTGCTGCCAGGGCGATATCGAAGCCCATCAGTTAAGGATTACAAACGAAATTTAAGGGGAAAATTGGATAGTCTTCAAAATTTCAGGCCCTAATCAGATTCGCCCTCCTAATTTTTCGAAAAAATTGCAAAATAGCCAGTTCAAAGAATTGATCGATTTTTTGTTGGATCAATGGTCGAAGGATGAAATAACTGCCTACATAGGCTTCCGAATTTTGTACGTCAATTTCGATAATTGTGTCAGATTCAGTGTTGTTGCCGGCAAAGTTCATCGAAGTATTGAAGAAAATTTGTCGTGTCCAGAACATGAAGAGGCAGACACTTGAATATCGTACCACATTTATAATTTGCCAAGTAATCTTAATGTCGTAGTTCGGTGTTCCAATACTGACGTTTCGACAATTCTTTTGGGAAACATGAAGTATGTGAAAAAACCGAATTCGATTTTCATGCACGTCGGAGTTGGTAACGCCCAAAGGTACATTGACGTTACCTCATTGTATGCGACACTGGGGGAAAAATTGTCATCTGCTTTGCCTGGATTGCACGCTTTTACCGGTTACGATTAGAACCCTGCGTTTTTCAGAAAAGGTAAAAAAACCTTTCCAGTTGCTTGAAAAATTGCAAGCTTATCAGTCTGCATTTTCAATGTTAGGCGATGCAGAAGCTTGCACATCGTTTGTAACTTCATCATAACTTTCCACGGTTATTGAGGAATTTGTTCGCAGACTTTACAAATAAAAGCAATAACTTCTGTCAATGAAACGCGCATGGTAATGTTTACGAAAACCTATCAAGTCAACAAGATCGACGAAGAATTTCAGAAAAAAAATCGTAAACTGCAATGCATCATCTTTGCCCCCTTGCAGATCTGAGCTATGGCAACATTTCCGTTTAACTGTTCAAATAGCTCAGATATGGAAACAGGCACATTCCTTTCAAAAACCGAAAATTTCTCTATTGGAATATGGATGAAAAAAAGAGGGAAAGTACACATTTTCGTGGTTTGAAGGTGAACCGTTCCTCCGTCTTGTGAAGGATGTTGTAATTCAACCCGAAAATGACGAAAACAGTGATATTGACATCGAGTCAGACGACGACAATAATTACGATGACAGTGCGATTCAAGTCTCGTCAATGTTCAGTTTATTCGCTTGAGGCCATTTTTTATATATTTTGATTTCTCATTAAGTATGTTATTACCTAGCCTAACCCGCGTAAGTCCACTCGCGTTATTTCGATCATTTGTGCGGTCCTTTTCATTTTCTCAAAAATGTTTCTTTTAATGCAAGAAATTTGCAAGTGGGCCGGCACAAACCCTTGCAAGAGAAATTTTGTCGAGGGGGAGAAGATTGTCAAAGCCCGACACATAGTAAAATGCGGCAAAATTATAAGTGAAACGAACGATGGGAGCATCAAGTTCGTTGCTTTCTGTTTACAAACTTCCGGATTAGAAGAAAAACCACACGAAATCCGCGGTGAAATTTCACGTGATGGTAAAATAATAAGTATGGCGTGTTCTTGCAAAGCAGGCTTGGGGGAAAAATGCAAGCACATCGTAGGGTCGCTCTTACAAATTCACACGTGCGTATAACCTCTTTTTTCAATGAACCGTATTTATGTAATTATTTGTAGGTAATACGTTATAAGAGTATAAAGATATTGAATATTTCAATTTTCGGTACTCATTTCGATTTCTCCCAGTTTTCAAACACGTTTTTGACAGATACATGACATTGGTTAGCTTTCGGGAAATGATGAAAGCTACAATCCAAGTCTTTACGAGACATGCTACCACATTGTTTAACAATACAATAAACTTTGTGCGATTTTATCAAACAGGGATGAAATGTTGTTCCGTCCATATCATCAAATAACTTTATTTGAACCGATTTATACGAAAATCTTATACTGTTCCAAGCAAAACAGTGGACTTGTAATAGTTTTCGTGGGCGTCACCAGATGTCGCGTTGCTACATGTCAAATCCCAATTGATGAATTTTGCAATGCCGCCACCATTAAATCGCCTCGAACTTATTAAAAAAATCAGAGGCAAGATATTCACCGGGTATTCATGCTCAGCACATGTTAGATCTTGTGGCCTTTCAAAATCAGCCGTCTAAAAGTGTAATGGCGTGCGTTCTTAGGTAGTAAGCGTAGGGTCCCGGGTTCGATTTCATAGGTCGAGGAATTTTTTCTGCGATATGATGTGTTTGTAGCTCGTAAAATTAATTTAAGTAATTATGATCACTTTGAAAGGCGAACCGATAACTTGATTCCCTCAAGTCACATTTTTTTCGTTATTTTTGATCTTCGAAAAATTTGAGGGTTACCCTTAAGTTGAGGGTTACTCTCAAGTTGGGTGTCCCTAAATAACACCGAAGTTGAGAGTATGGGTTAAGTCTTTTTTTTGGAAAGTTTTTTCCGCACGAGGATCGAATACAAAAGTTCTTCGAAATCCGTTGCCGACATTCTCATGTAATTTTTTGAACGAATATCGTCTAGTCTTACGACTGGCGAAATGCATGGTAAAAACCATGTGACGAACGTAACTTGAAAAGCTCCGAAACCCAAACTCTTCGTCTTCTTATTTTCTCATTCATCGTTAATAATATTGCTAGAGCTATCAGTTGTCTTCCTCGTTGTCCTTCTCGTTTTTGAACTTCTTCTGCAACGACTTTATTACATAAACGCTGGAACACCTTAATTTTGTGCATCTTTGAACAAAAAGGAACATTTGTTTTCGTTGGACAAATAAACATATAATATTTCTACCACTGAATAAGTTCTCAGAAGATAGCCCTGACGGATTTGTTTTTAGGTGACGTTTTATGACGTCCAGTGACGCTGCACGTAAAAATTGTTGTCTATATTACGAAATATGTGTCACTTTACCGTCACTCAACGTCACCCAGCTCACCTTAAAATGTATACGCTAGAAAGTCAGGATTGTTTGAATTACGGTAATGAAAGAGTGCGCCGAGACGATTGAAACAGTTTTGAAGTTGAACAGCACTCAACTCTTGCGCAGCTTGGTTGGCTGCTGCTGCGTAAAACCATGCTATGTAAAGGCACCTTCAAAGTTATCGTCGCTATTTCGGGATTTCTGGATACAATTCAGAAGTCTTACCAGCTTCAATGATCTCTCGCTTTTGCAACTTCCAAATATGAGCTTTTCTGGAATCGCAAATAAAAAGGTTGAATACTTTTACTCCCGGGTGTGCAGGCCTTTTCACAAAACACATTCGCGCGTGTATTTCTGCAGGAAAAAATGCGCGCGCACATTACGGGACTTGAAATCAGGTTTTATATCCACGCGAGTACATATTAATCTGCACGTCATTTGCTACGTACCAGTGTACACCGATTATTATTCCCGCGAAATACCGCGACTGCCACGACACTGTGTCGGCCATGCCTCCCATGCAGAAGCAGGGCCACACCGACATACTAACTTGTTCTCGAGTATCGCAAGCAAGCGAGAACAGAACCTCGTTCTGCGCCAAATCTTTTCTTTGTGCTAAACCAAAAGTATAATTATTTTCATAGCCCACAGCTGTGGCCACTGTGCCTGGGCATTTTACTTTACGTATATTCAATAAAAGTACGTTTATTATATTAGCCAAAGTGTCGAACGGATCATTCTCCCGATCCATAACCTAGCATTCCCAAAAGCGTCCTTTCCATTCTTCAAATCCTTACCTGGTGAAAGAAACACGATTTCCACAGTGGTGACTTCGACGTGATTTTCCATTATCACACGCAGCAGGACCTTTTGGGGTAAGCAACATGACATCGCTGGACCTTGTCGATGAGCAACGCGCGGAAGCAGACAAAGCGGCACAGCAAGAAGAGGTACGAGTTTTGAAAGAATTGAATGATCAACTCAATTAACGGTTACAGAACCTGGCACCTCTAAGCCAACGAGTTGCCATAGACCGAAACCCTAACTTCCAATCTATCAGAAGCCTTTTCAACCCGCAACGTAGTCACGACTCCGCGGACCCGGAGGACCCGGCAGATGCGATCAACGCACCTGCTGCAGAGAATCTGCAACCTAGCGGAAGGACAGGTCACGGACTCACTGCTCCACACGCTCTTTATGGAACAACTTTTCGACCACGTCAAAAGCATTCTAGCGATAAGCGAGGTGCAGGATCTTGCCACACTCGCTTTGCAGGCGGACAAAATCATCGAGGTATCATACATCGGCGTAGCAGCGGTATCACGGAACCCGGCGCAAACACAATCAGACATCAACATGGATGAGCTGAAAGAGTGTATTGCAACGCTTTCAAAAGAGGTCGCGAGCCTCCGAAAAAAGTGAACAGGCAGCAACAGCGTGGTCGATCGCGCTCTAAGAGCCCAGGGCGACAAGAGAAATCCGATGAATGTTTGTACCACAGCAACTTCGGCAAAAAGGCTCGAAAATGCGAGCAACCTTGCTCGTATTTTGCAAGTGAAAAGAAGGCGGGAAACTAGAAACGCTGTCGCCGTGTAAGGTGGTCGACGACAGCAAAGGCGAGGCTTGGTTGCACTTGAAGGACCTCATCAGCGGGAAAACCTTCCTCATCGATTCTGGTTCTATGGTCTCGGTCTTCCCTCGGACTGCCACGGATCGGAAATCAGTTAAGGCCTCGCTCAAACTCTACGCCGCAAATTCAACGCCCATTAACACGTACGGACAACAGCTGGTCAACGTCGACCTGGGTCTCCGCAGAGAGCTGCAATGGCCATTTATCATCGCGGACGTCAACTCGGCCATCATCAGAGCGGATTTCATCACACAATACGGGTTACTTATCGACCTAAAACAGCGACGACTCGTCGATCCACTGACGAAACTGGAAGCAAACGGAAACATACGGGAAACTAAAGAGCACGGAGTCTTAACTATAGACAATAACGACAAAAAGACTGCAGCGCTACCAGGACATCACAGTTCAGAACTTCAAGCACCGGATCACAACAAATCCTGACGTCGTGCATTACATAGTGACGCAGGGACGACCGGTCTCCGAACGACCTCGGAAACTCGCCGGCATCAAGCTGGAATCGGCGAAAGCGGAAACGAACACGATGCTGGAATAGGAGATTCTGCAACCCTCGAGCAGCCCCGGGGCTAGTCCGATGCACATGCCAAAAAAGTAAAAGAATCCACCTCCATTAATACAAGACCTTTTTCCCAAACTCCACGGGAAAAGGGTATTTCCAACCTTGGACTTGAACAAGGCGTACCACCAAGTACCGGTGGCACAAAAAGACATCCAAAAGACGGCCATTATAACGCCTTTTGGTTTGTTTGAGTTTACAGCAATGCCATTCGGGCTCAAAAATGCCATGCAAACATTTCAACGTTATATCGATTCTGTGATCCGCGATCTGGATTTCGTGTTCCTTTTCATTGACGACATACTAATTTTTTTAGAGACGAAGGAACAACACTTCAATCATTGCAACACCGTGATGAACTGGCTGAGGAAAAACGGACTCATAATCAATCCTAACAAGTGCGAGGTCGCCAAAGCCGAAGTCCAGTACCTAGGGTACCTTATCAATGCCGAAGGTTACCGCCCCCACAAGACCGAATCAAGGCCATGCAAAAGTACAGACAATCAGAAACGATTCAGCATTGGAGTGGGCGATTGAGCGCTGGAAGTTCCGGATCTCGAGCAGGCACCTGTAGGAAGGAATCATCTCTTCGCGTCTTCTCTTCGCGGGCACGTGATTGAGGCGCCCCAGCATCAATTGCCCTGCCGCGAAAGGACGAAGAGGAGACGAAATCGTCACCCTCCAATTTCAAACACGCAAGCACGCAAGTTTCTCTTTGCGGAACACGTGGCTCGCCATTTTCATCACCCGAGGGGTGACGGGTGCATTTTTGCCGCCATCTTGGAACGACGATCCGTCTCGAGGCTGCGAACA
>JABFQM010003450.1:0-11725 GCA_022816865.1 Zelostemma sp. ZL-2020
AATAATTCTAAGAATTCGTTGAAAACTCGCAACTTCCTACAATTTTTACATCCTGCGAAAGCACGCATTATTAAAGTCAATCTGCCAGAAGTTTTCTACGCTTTTTTCCGGGCGAATGACTTCATGCAGAATATGGACCAGTCATTTTTTGAATTACAGATTTGAGGCAGCTCGATCTAAAATCGGTCTCAAAAATGTTAAAAGATCGATGTATCGATGGTTGGCGAAGGGTTTGAAAATTGGGACCGTATCCAAATTGTCGCAGTACGCCGCAGCGATAAATGAAAAAACGCAAGGACGGTGACACCGACCCATGCGAATGTACACGTCCTTTAAACACATCCCAATATTCCAAAGGCTGTTGAGTACGCTTTTCATACGGAAATTGTTTAGATCTTTGATGTTTGTTTTTCAATTTTGATCAATATATTGCGGATAAAGGTATAATGTTTGGAGAAAAGTAAATTTTCTTTTTTCCAACAACTTTTTTTCTACAACAAAAGGTGTCTCGTACGAATCTTGTAATTGAATGATATGATAATAATTTAAAAGCTTTATTCTTGTCACAGTCGATAAAATGACCGACATTCAACCACTAAATTACGAAACCTACAATAGGAGCATGTAAAAGCGCTCATATTCCAATTAATGCTGATGCATAAAAAATTTCCTCGATAAAAGTACGTTAGTTTATCAATAATTTTCATAATTATACTAACTTACAAAGAAATTGCTAATAATTCAATATTAAACTGACAAAACTGAAATTTTTCAAATAAACAAATTTTTTCTTTCAAATAGTTTTTTTTCTAAGCACTTTGAATCATTAACAATGTATTCTATACAAATAGAGAAATAAGAAACAACAACTTTAGCTATTCATAAAATTATCTACTCAATAATAATTTATTTTTATTCACAAATCTATAAGTAAACTAAAACTTTAACGGTACAGATGATCAGCATGTATATTACTTGCTATTTCTGACTCCCATTTGTCTCCATTGTTCAATAACTTTTCTTTGTTGTACAACAGCTCTTCGTGGGTTTCCGTGGAAAACTCAAAATTGGGCCCCTAACGAAAGAAAAGTATTAGTACATTTTTTATACTATGCGGTGGTGAATATTCATAAAAACACACCTCGACAATGGCATCTACTGGGCAAGCTTCCTGACAGAACCCACAATATATGCACTTTGTCATGTCGATGTCGTATCTCGTGGTTCGCCTGGAACCGTCAGCTCGTTCTTCAGCTTCGATGGTGATAGCTTGGGCAGGGCAAATCGCCTCGCATAATTTACAGGCGATACATCTTTCTTCTCCAGACGGATATCTAATATGTTAACAACAAACATATTTAGTAAAAATCTCATAAATCATTTTGAATCCGTAAAAAATGAAAAGTATTGCCTTCTCAAAGCATGTTCTCCTCGGAATCTCGGACTGAGAGGTCCTTTCTCGAAAGGATAGTTGATGGTAGCAGGTTCTCGGAAGAACATGGACAATGTGACTCCCATACCACGGAAAATCTCTTGTGCAAACATTTCGGCAACCGCACGATTCGCGATGTCTTCCCAAGCCATATTTTTACCCCTGGTTATGGAATAATACTTTGTTCGTACCGGTTGACTGTTGATTTTCTTCATCGTCCTAAGAAGACTAGGGCCTGAAATATAAAACATTGGACATCATTATTTCGACTTCGGACACATTTTGAAAAAAACTTTTCGAGGCAAGAGATAGAGCTATCGCGTAAACAAGGAGATAGAAAAAGAGGAATGATCAAGATGTCTGCTATATGTATTCGTGCGTTTAATGATTATTTATAACAGATTCATCATTTGACATTTGTTCCCAACGCTTTAATGCGACGTTGCGCATATACTTTGAGTTTTGGCAAGTTTTTGTAAAATTACAACATGTATCTTTTAAAAAACATCGATTGCGTTCGTCGAAAGAGGTTAGAACTTCTCTGGTTTCGAACTTCTGGGAAAATACATTTCCGTTATTAAAAGGAGTGCATAGGGTACTTGAAGTGACGTTTATAACAACTAAAGTCACTTGGAAATGACAAAACAGTGATTAAAAACTATAATCGGTAATGTGGTGCAAGACAATTTCGGGACGTCAAACTGAGCACGGTTCTCCTGCGCCTTTGTTTTATTCATGCACGGAAACCTATTTTTCGACTCACCGTTTTGGGCACGAAACATTCTTACAATCTGTGAACTCATTTTTCCGCTTATTCGCGATCTGCAAAGTCTTTTTCTTTACTTAGTATGCCTACGCAACTTGCGCTCGGAGTCCTCGGAGTTCTGCTCTGCCAAAATCACGCGAGCTGCGCATGCGTCGATTGATGGCAATTTGAATCCCGATTCTCGAGTGCCAATGAAATAAAGTAAAACCAATAAACCGATAATCAATGCAAATTTTTACTACTCAAATTTCCCTTGTTTTTGGCATGCAATTAAAACCCTACAACTTTTTCTGCTCATTTTACAAACGCTCCATTCATCGCATAAATGTCACTCGAAAAACTTTTCATCCCGCCGACAGATTCGCAACAAAAAATTATTAGGTAATAGGAAAAGTTGGAAATTTTTTTAGCCGCATTATCTTGCCGAGTTTCAAACTTCTCCTAATTTATTTTTTGTGCTCACTGTTACAAACAAGATAATCATTAGTTGATAATTAATCAACAATAAAAATAAAGCATTCGTCCCTTCCAATAATGTTTTTTTCTTTTGTGATTGTTGAAATGTATATGAATTGAACTTGTTTACAAAGTTTTATGGAAAGACAGGTGTTTTGAATGGAAAAGAAATTAACATAAAAAAAATTACTAATGGCATCTTAAGACGCCCTCTTCCACCCCTATCGATCGACGCCTGTGCAGTAGCCCAAGCTCCCACAGACGAGCCTCGAGAGCCAACCGGAAGCAATCACAGTTCATCTACAAAACAGTACATGTATCGTGTTGTAAATACGTGAATTTGCGTATGCCAAAAAGGAGATTGTAATGCTATTCATGTTTGTAATACGATTTGTTGGCGTCGGCTCTAACAGGTGATTAGTACGCATGAAAATCTAAACACGTGTAGTTGACCTATATCACAGGTTTTGGGCTCAAAAACGTGATTCTTGTTTTGCATGTCAAACGAATCTCTTATTTAGTTGCACCGCTGATATATACGTGTTGCATTGATGTTACTTTGCAGTTACATCGCGAATTCTTCGTGAAATAATATTTTTGTTGCTGCGCTAAAAAAACGTTCTTTTTATTTGTTTACGTTCATTTTCCTTAAAATTTGTGTATTCATATAAACGTGATGTTAAAAATAAACGTTTTCTACCTACTTTGAATGTTTTTTAAATTTTTTTACAAAATGTTAAAAATTGTTAAATAACACTATGCATTTTCCAATTACTTTGCTTGTTAAAAACACCCGCAACATGTCGAAACCAATAATTGCACAAGAATAAACAACGCAATGACACAAAATTCTTCATTATGGACATTGTGAGGGACTATTTTTACGCAAATTAAGCCCATTTTATTTTACCGGGGTATAAGGGTGCTCTAGTTAATCCAATCGATAGAAAGAGATACCGGGTACGTATGTTACATTTTCAATTGAAGAAGGACACAAGAAATGGCGCGGTAGTTATCCTATAAATGACGGCTGAATAACACGTGGTTATCGATTTCGACATTAGTCCTTCTCATACTTCTTTTTCACAAATGAAAAAGAATCTTCGCAGTTTAGACTTAAAACTTGGGAAGTAATTTTTTAATTTTTCTTGCAGCATTTATTGTTTGTAATGTGGAAAGGCGTGTTGACAGCTGCCCTATCTCTCTGCAACCAGATACAATGTACACATTTACTTTTTCATTTGTCAGATTGCACATTCGAGAAACGCTCCATTATTCAAACTCATAAAGCGTGCTGTTCATAATGTTAATGACACTATTCATTGAAATACCACGATGACATATTTCCCGTTTTTTCTACTCTTCCGTTGTTTTCTAGCGTCAATTACTCGTTCAAGTAACACCGTTCGATCCATATGTCTCAAGTTTTTCATATAACTAAATTATTGCTATTGACATTTCAAATAATTGTTTTATTAGTACTATTCACTGTACATAATATGCAATGGATTCGCAAATCAATCACGTTGCTTATGAAATGAAAGTGACACTGAAATCGTAAGAGAACAATGCACCGTGCAAGCCCCAATGAACCTGAATGTAAATTTACCCCAGTGCCGCCAAGTGAGATGGAGTAGATCGTTGAAGATGGGATGTAGTACCTCGTTCAACACAGTCCTACTTAGTCTCGCAAAACCTGAACATTGTCCCAAAAAATAACAATACGTTGCACGCGATCGTCCGTACTCAACGAAAAATAAAAATGCTTTCAAGTAAATAATACCATAAACGTATACGGTATAGCCTTTATTTCCTCGCGTGAATACGAGTATTTCAAGAATGCAACGTTTTCCATTGATAAATCTAAAGTGTATCATCTTTTCTATTCCAAAGGAAGCTGTTCAGCGGCAGAAAACTGTGAAAATTGCCAAGCGCGAGTCAAGAGGATTCATTTCCACTGAATTGGAACAATAGTGGATGTGAAATACGCTCGATTCATCGGCAAGTTCTTGTCTTTATGCTCAAGCAACCGAGGGACCGAGAGGAAAGAAAATCATGTCCGAAACCGAGCAGAAAATAGCTCCTAATACACCACAGTCGAATCCAAACACCCTGACGGCCATGCCGACGTCAGCTTTGCAAGTCGTCACGCGGATGCTGCGTTCTCCAAGCCACGAGAGCGTTACAACCGATTTGTCATTATTCAGCGTTTCGTCCATAGCCAGCGATGCCAAATGCGTCAACAGGTTCAAGTCTTACAGCGACGTCCAGCTTTCGGTCCGAGGACCCTCGCCTAATCCCGACGCTCGTCAGATTCACATTAACAGGTGATTGATTACACATCGGAACGTCACAAATTATAAAACCATTTCCAAAGTTAATGCCCAGAAAGCATTGTTGAGAAAAAATTGTTCACTGATTGTACAATTTATTTATTGACCTGAGGTACGTCCACATTAATGTATGTTCTTTTATAAAACAGGTGATTTGGAGTATTTTACAATCTTTGCACTGTTTAATCACGTTAAAAACTTTATGTACTTTTAGTGTACTTGTGTCAATTATTGTACCGTCATTTATTAATCCGATTCATCAATTTTGACTACAAATGTATAATCCAATTGTACATTTATTGCAAAATTTATTAATTTAATTAAAGTCTATCTATTCGGATCTCTTCGATTGTCTAAGAGAAATATAAAGATGTGTACGATTTTTTTAAAGAAATGCAAATGCGGCAAGTGATTTATAACGAGCCAAAATAAATAGGGAAATTTCGAAGCACATGTGATGAAAATACAAATGCGTAAAAAAATACATATATAATCAACAATGTTAATTGGCACAATACTTTGGAAATTAGAATTGAGCGTTTCCGCTACATCAACAACGTCAGAAAACAACAATGGCAAATTTTACAACTACAAAAACTCAACAAAACATCAATCACAACAAACAACAATAACACAACAACAAAAAACAATCGCTGTATTATTGCCATGTTTCTATTTACATGGCTTATCGCAATCACATGCACTGATGTTTATATTATCTTTGCAATAACGAATTTAAATGTTGTAGACACTAATAATGAATAAATGATTGTGAAATCGTTTTCTACATTAGAATGTACAATATTTGTACCAAGTCACGTCCGCATCATATCGCAATTTTATTATTGATAAGACGCGATGCGATTTGAGCTGATAAAATCTGCATCCTGATTTTACAATCTTTCGTCAAACATTGGTGCATCATTTATTTCTGCGTGTGATAAAGAAAAAATTGACTGCACGTTTGGCTATCTGAAAGATTAAGCGGTCTTTGATTTTCCAGGCCGCCGGATATCCCGGAGATGATATGGTTCGAAGAGGAAAACGAGTTGATCCGCAGCTGCGCGGCTTTATCGTCCGCGCTCGGCCTTCAAAAGAGTTTCAGCACCAGTGACGTGTCCCAGCTAACGAGTCCTGAAAGCGCGGATCCTCGAGTGCTGAGATCCGCGGTCTCGGCTATCGCCCTCGACGCGGCCAATCGCACAGGTTTTCTCTTCGAGCAGGCCCGGCTCGAAAGATCATGCAGCACGTGGGTCGCGGTCGGCGATGTCTGCAGCACCTCGCAATTGCCCAGCCCGCACGGCGGAGCGATCTTGCAACCGCCCTCAAACGCGCTCTCTCTTCGTCCACCCCAGATCCCGTTCACCGCTGCGGATCTCGTGAGATCCGTGAACAAAAAAGTCCGACAAAACTATATTAGGCGGAGGTGAAAACTCTTGAATTTGTCCTTGATCGTAATATCGGAGGAGCAAATTTTGCAAATTTTTTTCAGACTTTTAACGACATATCGAGCACTCGAACGTTTATCGCAGAGCGAGTTCAACTTGGACCGACTGGAAGCCGCGGCAACGGCGGCTCAAGCCCATCTCGGGCCGACCTTGATAGTACCTGGAACGACGTTAAACACGAGCACTTCTTTCGCCGGCCGAAAGGAGAAAGAACATGTTTTGACGGTAAAGGACGTGGAGCGAGAACGAGGGAAACAACTTTCCAAGTACGAGAGAAACATGATGATATTTAATTGGCTCCATACGATTGATCCCACCGTCGAAGAAGTCGGGGCTATCAATGACATTTTGACTGCGCACACCGCTGATTCAACGGCTTCCGTGAAATTGAGTGTCTAGAATAAGTAGTCGATTTTTCAAGTATTGTTTGATGACGACATCTCGATAGCTTCCGGTATAACGCTTTCAGCGGGAAATTTATATAATCAGAATTTTATGTATGTTTGTATATCTTGTTATTCGGAGGAAAATATGAGAAAAAGGAGCAAATTATGTAATCACTATATGGAAATCTGAATGTACTTTACTGTATAAAGATGAATACGTGTACAGAAACAATATAAATACAGTTGAAAAGACAAATCTGGAATTGTCAATTCATTCGCTCCCAAATTTTCCTTTTGATCGTTATTTTGTTTATGTTTTTTATATTTACAGCTGATTACATTACTAAAAAATGACAGAAATCAACCGTATTGATAACATATCTTATAAAAATAGAATCGAGTTTTAGCAGGCAACGTTGGCCCGCTCATTTAGCAGAGTGAAATTCAATACTCGAATCTAATTCGCCGTGGACGCAAATAACCTTAATTAAGGTAAAAGTGTTTTAATCCGTTTATCCTTTTACGCTGATACGAAAATTTGACCCGATAAAGTGATTTTTATTGCATCAAACTTTTACTCGTAATTTTAATTTTATAGGACAGTCGATGCATATTTTACTGTCTCACCGGCACAGGATTTTTCCACTATCATTTTCACGAAAAATGTAATAGAAATTATGAGTTTGTAACGGTGCATGAAATTTCGTCGAATGTGTGATATTTTTTGTTGTTGCAGTATAAAAAACATGTAGTTTAGAGCTTACCCGGTAGCACGTTCTGCTCTTTACGAGACATAATTACATGTTTTTGCTCGTAGAGCGCAATTTTAAGACTCATCTAAAATTCCTTCCACGCGAGATTAAAACTTTTCGTGAAATACAAGTTTATGTTAAATCAGGGGCTCATGAAAATTCCTCGCAGGGGCTGCTGCATGCTTGAACACATGAAAACTTTAGTGCCGAAGTATTCCTAATAAATTATCAACTTTTTTAGTTTGGAATAAAAAACTGCTTTTGCTTTTACTGGCTACGGTCGAGCAAAAATCATTTTCAAATCAAAGAACGGAATCGTTGCTCATAACGAATGCATATTTTTGTTCACGAAACAGCTACGAATTTACCAAATACGTATCAATAAATTGCCATTTTTTCCAAGAATGACATTTGTAAAGCGTATACAAAAATCAACACATTTCCAGGGTTTTACAGTTTATTGTGCAACCATGAAAAAAAGGTGTCATTTTTATGATATAAATTAAAGTTTAACGTGGTTCTGGTGTTAAACACTTCTCAATTCCTGAAAAATATAAAGACCAGTTTGTGCTTTGATGAAATTGTCAACTGGATGCGAATACTGTATAAATCAACTTTTCTGAATCCTATTCATACAGATTTTCCACGACGTATCTGAATTTCAGCTTTTTCAATTTGTGCCTGAAATGATCAAAAAGCCCTTACCTATTTTCTTTCTTGGGCAACATGCTCTCCAACTCCCCGGTGTCGTTCATTTCTTTAACTATGTCTAAACCACCTATCAGCTCCCCTTTGACGTACAGCTGGGGATAAGTCGGCCAGTTGCTATATTTTTTAAGGCCTTCTCTGACTTCCATGTCCTGGAGAATGTCGAAAGTATTGTAATCAACGTTGTGGCCATTCAGGATAGAAATGATGGTCTTAGAGAAACCGCAGCGTGGATTTTCTGGATTCCCTTTCATGAAGAGCATGCACGGCGACTGATTTGTCAGCTTCTTCAGCCTCGAATCCAGAGTTTCCTTGATTTCAGCCGAAGACAGCGACGTGGTGACGTCCTTCGAAATGTGCTTGCGAATCTTGTCCTGCACGATCTCGGGATTCACTCCGTCGACTCTATCAACGATGCTGCCATTTTTGTACAATAAAATCGTAGGTGCTGCGGTAATTCCGCAGTTGAGCGAGATTTGGGGAAACTGCTCTGCTTCGATGGATGCAAATTTCGCGGCTTTGTATTCCTCCAATTGGCACATGTCTGCGAAAATGTCGTTCATGTGTTTGCACTGCTCGGCCCATGGCGCGGAAAAATGTACAACCGCCAATTTTTCGTCCCTGGGAAATTGGTAAATTACGTTTTTATTCGTGCTCCGAAAGATTTCGTTGCGTAATCGAGTGGTTTATGAAATTTGGTTCTTAAAAGTACTCGAATTGGTTCTGTACGGCGTAGTATGAAGAAAAATGAATAAAACATTTCGAGATTTTCGGTTTGAGTAGAGTTGGTAGAAATATTGATTTTTGATGAATAAAGACTACGTGAATGAAAAAAAAAAGCAGAAAAAACAAGTTTACATGCATTATTCGATGTAAGGACATTTTAGGTTAGATTTTTGGAAGGAAACATCTCTCCATCGTAAAATATACCTACTTTACAAATTCGTTATACTCTTTTTCAGTTTTGAGTTCGTTGATGGGCATTTTCTGAGAATTCTGTGTTACTTTTACAGTAACGTTCAAGTATTTAAAAAAAGTACACAATAAAGGATTGATGTAATCACGTGGAATGATGTTCGTTGTTTGGTATAATTGCCACCAGAGGCGCTAGTTTAGCATCTAGAAAGCGCGCTTAGCAATTCAAACTGAAAAGTGTATTCAATTGTCTTTGTAATTGACAATATCAATAAATTTTTCTAAAATCTACTTGCTTGTGAAACGTAAATAAATGCAATTTCACACTTGATAAAAACAAATGTTTACACACTAGTTAAACATTTCAAAATTGAAAATTGAAATGAAGAATTTTCTGATCGCGTCAACCAAACTTTTATTCTGCATATACATTGTGTGAATGTGATACTTAAAATGCTTAAAATACAGTTACACATTCTGTGTTCCATTGCCTACAAATTTTGCAGTTTTAACAATTATGATTTTCCATGGTAAGTTCTGATGGACAAAAATGACTATGAAAAAAAACGTACTTAGTAATACAGTTTCTTCCCTTTCGGCAGATTTGTATTTCATTACATTAAAGCATTTACAATAACCACCAAAATCAAAGAAGCGTATAAAGAATGTAATTATAACATTGGAAAATTTAGCCAATTTTTGTATTTCAAACACATGTCATGACTTCATATAAATAAAAACAATTCGTGTAAGTGGCCTAAAACTTATAGTATGCATTTGAAAAAAAACAGAGAACTGCGATAAATATTTAGCTGGTTACTTTATGTACAAGTTATATCAACCAATCAGTTCCGAAGGAAATATGTGTACAAATTTCATGAAATAAGTTTCCTAATATAGGCAAACATCACAACAACCTTGCAACTTATTATAATCCATCTACTATTCCATATCACGAGAATTTTCTATTTAATAATGCTCAGACCAATTGCAGGTTTTTATAATCCTCGCAAATAGTCCAATTAGCAAGTATAATATAATTTTAATCAAGTACTGCTTTGCAAAAATTCACTTTGCGAATACAAAATAAATTTTGCATCAATAATCGAAGATTCAATTTAGCCGAAAATTTCGCTTTTCTTGGACATGAATTTTGAAATGGAAAAAATCGATTATTGAATGATTGAAAGCATTACAGAATATTTACATACAAAACACTCGCAGTTACAATTCTAGAATCTTCAATGATCACGAAAGATTGAAGCGAGGCGTTGTAAAGTCGTAACAAATAAATTAAAAAAACAGCGCTCGACACACCAGGATTTCATGTTTTCTGATTTCAGAGATCAGCCAAGTCATTTTCTGTGTGAGAGTGCAAATGCGAACATCCGTCTTCAAGTCATTCAAAATCTTGATACAACGAAATCGTCGATCTTGACACAAATCTCAAGATGCTTTGAATGATTTGATAATCTGCTAACTCGATTTATCAATCCTCGCTATTTATAATATGTATTTATATATAATCGTGTAAATCGCAGAGTTCACGTTAATAAATATCAAAACGAGTCCACAAGATTGACTTTCGCGAAGAGAAATAGAAGGAAAAAGTTACATACTCGATGGACTTTAAATGCAACATTATGATGTACAATTTCAAAGCGAAAAGAATCTTCGTGGATCGATTAATTTCAAGGACCATTTGTAAATGCTAATGCTTGAATATTCATGTTTCGTTGACCGTTCGGTAGTCGTGTCCAACAAAGGCGTGATAAAAGTTTTCATAAAAATCAGACTTAATATTGTTACAAGCTTGGCGCTCAACGTTACGTTATTGTTACTCCGTTATCGTTACTGTTAATTCCTATTGCTAGATCTATGCTTATCGCTACCGTTACGACTTACTATTAAAATAGAATCGAGGAACCAAGATGACGATGAAAAAAATCGACTACCGAAAGGCCTTTTTCGAAGGGAAGTATCGTCGTTATATCCACTCACACAGGATAAGTACTCTGAACAAATGATACGATTACAGCAACGTTCCTAACTACGAGTTAATTACATAAAAAATTCATTTAATTTACTATGATACACAGCTAATTATCCGGTCGAATTCATCGGGCTTATTTTAAATGACGTCCGTTTCCAACGAATGCCAAAAGCCTTTGTTTCTTGTCACTTTTTAACTGTTTTTTTTTTAATCTTTTCTCTCCGCAGAGAAAAACGTTCAACTCTTACACAATTTCGAAGCATGGAACAATAAAGCAACGATCGGCAAGTTGAGATGTTTTACATCCGTGGGATGCGCTGGCAGCTTTGCTTTTGTCAGTTTTTCATTACCCCGCACCACATCGTAGAGAAACTTGATGTTGCTTTTGAACACGAAGCATTTATGTTTTTTTTTGCATGCTTTTCACGGCAAATTAGAGGTAAGGACTATCGTCCAAGTTCGTTTGCGAAAATTCGTGTCCGTTCGGGCGCCACTGGTACAAACGCACGCGGAAGAACACCGACGCGTAGATTGCC
>JABFQM010003451.1:0-11723 GCA_022816865.1 Zelostemma sp. ZL-2020
GAGAATATACTTTCGTTTTATGCCCTTTGTTTCGATTTATTATTAAAATTGAGCCCAAAAAACTGGAGCAAAATCGCTATTAGGCTGTCCTCTTCTAATTCTCGCTTCGTCCTTTTTTAAGAGAGAGACAAAATCGAGGTATGGCGGCCCCTTAAATTTGTCCAGAGTATAAAAATTACGAAAGTTCTTGATTCGCGTAAAAAAGTAAGTGTTTTATGTTATTTACTGCTTAGAAGTTCGATAAAATTGCAAAAGTTGTTATGTTTTGTTGCAATGTTAAAATTCGTAAACTACACAACAAATTCTCGTGTCTCATATTGAGAAAAAAGAATTTATTTAGATAATAGATTTATACCGTTTCTGTCGTAAAAATGTGGGTTGCATTGACTTGGAAAATGCATCCTTTTTCATCTGCGCATGTGAATGATTTTATCTTTAAATGGACATTCGTGTATTCAATGTTCTTTGAAAAATAATGTTTTTTATCTGGAAAATGTTTGCAAGCGCATCTTATTTGAATACTATTTGAATTTAAATTGTATTCAGGAATTGCATTTGCAAATGACTTTGGTTTTCAATGGCTCGTTGTACTCGTTTTTTAATTGTTAACAATATTCAACTCGATCGGATATTTAATTCATTTTTTCGTATGCATTTTTCTACATTGTTGTTAATTTTTTAACAAAAAAATGAATGGTAAAATGCCGTAAATTTGTACATTTTGAATATTTCTATAAGATCGTAATCTTCGGAAAAAATTCTTGTGCGATCTAATTTTATTGTGGATTAAATTTTATGTAATCAACAAAATCGTAATCATTGATACAAATTGTAAATTTCATAGAGAATTTTTTTAAATTAACTAACAAATTGAATTTCACAATATTCATTTAATCGATCGAAAATGCAATGAAAACTATAATCAAATGCTTGTACAAATATTCCGAAAATACGAACTAATTATGCAATACAATTCGTATTCTCAATTGTCTCTAAAAATAGAAAGTTCAAAATCCTCCTTTTTTAATTTTCGTAAAAGAAAAAGGATTCAAAAATGCAACCCCTAAATTCCCCCGATACCGCGAAAAGAACCAACCCCGATGAAATCACGAGTTTCCAGAAGTCGCCGTCAAGATGGCAACACTTCCCGAACATCAAAGTCACGTGGTATTTCTGCATCGGCGCGTGCCGCTTTCGCACACACCCGGAATCGCGAGGCAATCAAAATACTCAACGCGCAAGTCTCCCCCTAATGCCAAATGATAATCTCGATTTGCCCCTCGTGTCTGGAATTCCCCACAGTCGGGCTCACCCAGAATTAATCTCCGTCAGGGCATTTTTGGTGCGCTCGAATAGCGAAGCAGGCAAAGTCTCTCGCCCCGTCGAGAAACCTCGTGTAATCTCCGCTCGCGTAAGAGTTTCTCCTCGAATAATTATTCGCTCGTTAAACCCCGCAGACGAATATCATCGCCATCTTGCTCGTCATTCGAATCCGCGCGTTCGAAATCCCCGGCAAGTGTGTTACGTTGAAGGTGGCGATTCGCCGAAAGGAAACCTGCGTTGTTTCGTGGCATGTGAGCGACCTAAAAGTGACAACGCCGTGGAGAATGGACCCTTTTTATTTTTATTTTCGCTTTCTTTGTTTGCGGGTGCAAAATGATCGGCGGCAGCGAGGAGCGCGCGACCTTTTCGCTAATTAGAAGTCCCGTGGTGGCTCGAGTGTTAAATATCGAGCGGGTGATTTGAAAAGTCGATTTTTCGTTTCGTTCGCGACAGTGATCAACCCAAGGGATCGTGCGCGGTGTCTTTCGTGTCTTCGGGGTTTATATATAGACGTGGAAATACTGTATTACGAGGGATTAAAACCTCGAAGTGTTCAACCGTGATTTCTTCGAATTCTGCAATTTTTCCGCGGCGGAATAATCATTCTTGTAAAACGTTTGCCGAAAAATTATCGCCGCGGCGACGACGATAGCCGATTGTCGATACTACAGGGTACGTATGACATTTAAATTGTTTAATCGAATAAGTCTAGGAATTTTTATTTCGACAAGTGGAACACAAATTGAACGTCATTCTTTCGAATTAATCCTCGTCCCTTCGAAACGTCGGTCAATTAGTTTTGAGCGCGTTCCAAATTTCCTCGAGGGTTAAATATAGAGAAATTTTTTCCTTCGAAAAGATAGTCAATTCATCATTGTTTTTCGCCGTATAAAATGTTGCTTGCAAAACTTGTCGTAACGACGTCGCACGCGCTTCTATAAAAAATATTTTACGATGTCTAATTTTTAAAAATAGAACATGGTAATCCATTACTTTCGCGCGCCGAATTTCACCTTGAACTTTTAATCAGAAATAGATATTTCGAGCGATTTTTGGCCGCCGCATAATCACTGTTTCCTGTAAAAACGATGAATCAGTAATTACGCATGAGTCGGCGATTTATTTCGTCGTTTTTATCTTCGGAATGTATTTTTCCATCGGATCGAGAATTTGCTAACAATTTTTACTCGTGTAAAAATGGTTTGTATCGCTTATCGCGCGTAATTAAAAAACAAGGATAACAATGCAGAGGAAAAAGTGAAATGAAGCGATAACAATTTCTAAGGCCAATGTCGAAATCAGAAGGCTTTAATCCGCGGAATATAAAGCGTGATTGATCGAGCGATACATAAATGCAGCGGAAAAGATCGCGACAATAATTCAAATCGATATCAATTGCTTCTCAAGAATGGATTGCCAAGAAAATTGCCAGTTCGACTCCATCTGAGTAAACACGCAATATCATGTAACCAAATGACATAATTTATGTTAAGCCGATCTTTGCAGAAAGTGTAACATGCGAAATACACAATTTTATCCGGAAATCCAAAAATTTCGCGAGTTTGAGTCCCTGGGTTATGATTTTGGAAATTTGGAGGTTTTTAACTCGATTTCGCATCCGGCGATGACAACTTTGTCGAGCTTTGTGTAATGTGTGAAAATCTGGAGAAGTTTGAGTTTTTTAAAATTAAATAAATCGATGTTTTGCAAACAAAAAAGTAGGGAAAGTGGGAAATAATGACAAAGAATTATCGGAACGAAAATGCAAAACTCTTCGTAGATTTGCGTACTTTTTTCATGGTTTTCTGTTTTTTTAAACTTTTCCGAGTTTTCCCAAATCATTTTTGATCAAATTCAGTCAAAATTAAGTTCATCTCGCATAAAAGAATCGAATTAAACTCCATAAGAATTTTGAGTGAATTTTTTCCGTAGAGAACCGAGTTTTACATAAAATTCCACATTTACTGGAAAAGCCACAACTCCACGATAACGTTAATTGAAATTGTTCTATTTTTAATGATAACATTTATACCGAAAGAATTTGCGAAAGTAAAATGAAAGTCAGTCAACATTTTCAATTAAAGATCATCATTTACGCGTATCTCAACTCAAATTACAGTAATGATATAAAATATAACTCCACCAGATTTTTATTAACTAAATTGCAAACTTTATAGATGGAACTTCGAGTATCATTCTATACATTTCCCAGGATTTGCAGTTCAAAATAAAAGATTCACCATCGCAAAACATCGGATTGTTCGAGTCGAAGTTCTCCAAGAAAAACCGAGCAAAAGTTGATACATCCCATCGACAAAACGAAACAAATTCCATTCTCCGAGTCAATTTTCAAACATTTAAACAACAGAAAAAAAGCCAAACTCGCCAATAATTCCCCACCAAGAAATAAAACAAGCAACAATCCCAAAAAAGAAACTAACAAAAGCGTGTTTTTCAGGATCCGGCGTCGCAGCATCTTCGAGTCCAGAAATTCCTGGGACCCGTAATGAATTGGAGCGCGCGTCGCCGCGTAAAAGGGAGGCACGAGCACACACCGCAAGAATCGGCGCCGAATCTCTCGTGCGAGCAGGCATTTCCGTCATCGGGAGCCACCGCGAGGAGGAGGCAGCTGATCGAATCACAGGGCTGCGCGCTCCTCGTCGAGGCGCAGGTACAGCCGGTGCTGGATCGCGTCATGAGCAAGGGTGAACGAGCGGTGATAACGCCCCGCATCGGCTGGCGCAAACTCGCCGATCCTGGCGACTGACACGGCGGCCTCGCATCCCAGGCTCGTCGAAGAAGCCCCGAACGATAGCATCGACTGCCGCCGGCGATGGGCCGCTTCTTCGACTCTCCGCTCGGGCTCGCGAGCAAAATACCGAAAATGCGGGGTATCCGGTGTCGGTAGCAGACGGGACACTTGAGATTTTCCGTTGTTTTGACCGGACAAACTCTCTCGATTGTACCGCATTATATTATGATATATACCTAATCGCGATCGAGAATTGTATGTATAAAATTGATGCAAGTGCTGTAGATAAAGAGATTGTAGGGGCGCTTTTATCGTGATAAGGAAGGAGGGGTCAAGTCTTCCGATCTCGAGTGCGCCAGGGTGCTGTTACGAGAAAGACCAGCGGTTTTAACGATGGCGGGCACGCCGAGCAAGATGAATTTGAACTTTGTCAGGAACACTTATAACGTTTTTGGGAGCAGAAGCACGGCCAATAACACCGAGCAGCAGCGGGAACAGAAAGCGGAACTGCTCGAGGGTAAGAGATGCCTTCGAGTCGCCGAATTTTCGGAATTTCTTGATCCGCTTTTTGGTTGGGAGAGTGAGCGGGGTTTTTGTTGTTTGGTTTTTGTGTTCTTTAAACTTGCACGCGATATACGATGGTTTTATTAATTTTACGCGGCGTTTTATATCCACATTTTGAATAAAAAATATGTTCCTTGAAAATGCTTATTTTTTATTTGTCGGATCCACTAAAGGCGCCTGTTTATAACTTTTGAACATTTGGAACGATGTTTTTCAACACGAAACATTTCCACTTGTGTAAAAATAACAGCACAAGTTTGTGTTATTTTTTGCAGTGTTGAATAATGTTTGAACTCGAAAAACGTGGGCAAAGTGATGAGTTGAGTTCTGTTTGCAGGAAAGCGTGGAAATGGCGTTCTTCACCTCAAAAATGGAGTGGACTACGTCAACCCTGGCGAAGAGGATCAAATGGAAATTTACGGGTGTGCATTTTCAGTCCATTTTCGTCCTCGAGTGAAGAATTGCAATGCCCTTTTTCCCGCCGTTTTCAGGTACAAGAGAAATCTAGTGCGCACTGCCACAACTTGGTTTCTAATAGTTGCCACCGGAGGCCTGTTGCGACTGTTTTTTCACTGGCTTCCCGAGTACATGCTCCGGGCGACTCATTCCAAATGTCCTTTAGAAGAAGCCGAAACTGTTCTCTTGGTGGAAAAATTCCAGGGAAAACACACGAGTCATCACGTCAAGAAAGTTCAGCACATGACTGCGGATAAAGTAGTGTAAGTTGAAAAGAAAAACACTAAATATTAACAACAACGCGACTAATCATTTCTCGTTTACAGAAAAGCCTCTTATGACACCGAAAATGCCACTCCCAATGAGCCGTGGCCCGAAAATAACAGCATGGCCAATAACAAGGAAGAAAAGGAGACTCCGATGCTTTCGTTTCATCTCGTCGGCGGCTGCTTCAAACGTAACCAAGTTTTACCCAAAAAAGCACGATTACAAAAGTTTGACCACTAAGATAGACAAACATGCAGTCAATTTTTTCTCAATCACATTGTAAAATCAGGATTCAGATTTAACGAGCTTAATCGCATCAATGCATCATTGTACAATTTTCGCACAATCTTAATTGCATCTCGTCTTATAAATAATTGTGCTATGATGCGGACGTACCTTGGTACAAATATTGTAAATTCTAATGCAGAAAACGATTTCACAATCATTTATGCATTATTGGAGTCTGAAACATTAAAACAAAATACTCCAAGTCAATTTGATTCATAAAAGAATTTTTTCTCAATAATGCTTGCGATTTTCAGAGGTGCAGTCGCTGGTCACATTCAACTGCAAAAAGTTGAAGTACATCTGGGACGCGGACAGAGGCGAGTTCCTGAAACTGAGGGGTCTGGATCAGGGCGTGCTAACGTCGATCCTGCACCAATCGTTGGGCCTGAGCCCGGAACAACAATTCATGCGGTTCGTCCATATTTTTTCATCAATAAAACATAAAACACCTGTTGAAATGAAGATTATAACAACGCAAAAATTTCCATTTCAGGCGCAGCGTTTACGGCAACAACGAAATCACGATCCCGATTAATCACCTTCTGACCTTGGCTTTCCTGGAAGTTTTGAACCCGTTTTACGTCTTTCAACTATTTAGCTTTTGCCTCTGGATGTCCGACAATTACAAGGCCTACGCCACGGCCATCCTCGCAATGTCTTGTTTCAATGTAGGCTTGGCCGCCTTCCAAACTCGTAAAGTAGGTTTTGTCGAGTTTCTTTTTGTAAAAAGAACTTGCCCATATCTTGAAATATGAAAAACTGACCCTGTCATGTTTTCAGAATCAATGTAATCTGCACTCGACGGTTTCTTCTTCAGACGTGGCAACTGTGCTGCGCGACAGATCGACTGGCCAGACCGCGACGATACCAGCAGAGCAGCTTGTTCCTGGGGATGTTCTCGTGATCCCATCTCATGGGTGTCAGATGCCCTGCGACGCAATTTTGCTAACAGGAAACTGTATTCTCAACGAGTCGATGCTTACCGGCGAGTCCGTACCCGTTACCAAGACGCCGATACCCTCGTCGAACGAAGTCATGTACGATACCAAAGAGCACGCGAGACATACGCTTTACTCTGGCACGCGGGTGTTGCAAACCAGATATTTTGGCACTGAAAAAGTATGTTTTTCTGAGCAACGAAACTTGAATTACAAATCAAATTTGTAAACTAAAAAAATTTTTTTCAAAATCAGGTCCTAGCAGTCGTGATAAGAACGGGATTCAGTACGAGCAAGGGAGGATTGGTGCTGTCCATAATGTACCCGCCACCGGTGGATTTCAAGTTCGAGCAAGACTCGTACAAATTTGTCGGGATCCTAGCAAGCATAGCCTTCGTGGGCGTAATTTACACCATAGTATCCAAAATTATGCACGAAGATCCGGCGAGCGATATGATTCTGGAAGCTCTGGATCTTATCACGATCGTGGTGCCTCCGGCATTGCCGGCGGCCATGACCGTAGGTCGGCTCGTGGCGCAGAATCGACTAGTCAAAAAAAAGATTTACTGCACGAGTCCTCGCGCCATTAACGTCTCAGGGTCCATAGGTTCGTTACTCGTCGCAACAAATTCGATGTAACATGGAAAATGAACCTTGTTTTTTTTTTAGATTGCATTTGTTTCGACAAAACCGGAACGCTAACCGAAGATGGTCTGGATATGTGGGGCATTGTACCGGCGTCGTCTAAAAAGTTTCAGTTTCCCGTGAAGGATATCACAAGTTTGCTACTGAACGAGACCCTAATTGGAATGGTGACGTGCCACGGAATCACGATAATCGACAACCAACTCGTAGGGGATCCCCTGGATTTGAAAATGTTTGAGTCGACTGGCTGGATTCTAGAGGAACCCGATGTTTCGGACACGTCCAAGTTTTCTATGCTGTTTCCCACCGTGGTGCGACCACCGTTGGGCTACAAGTACTCGTCAAATGCAGAATCATCGATGTCGCCGAAGCGAAAAAACTCGATCGTCTCCGACGCCGTGGAAAATATTTCGCTGAACAACTTGGATGGGGAGATGACGGCTTCGGCCATAAGTCTGACGGAGCAAGGCGTAGAGGTCGGCATTGTCCGGCAGTTCCCCTTTACGTCGAGTTTGCAAAGAATGAGCGTCATCACCAGAACCTTGGGAGCGAATCATTACGATCTTTATTGCAAAGGCAGCCCGGAAATTATCCACAGCCTCTCGAAACCTGAATCCAGTGCGTATTTTTGGAATACACGTTGTAGATAATAATTTGGAAAGTAATCATTCTAAAAAAATGGAATTTCTGTTTCAGTACCGTCAGATTTCGACAGCATCTTGCAAGAGTACACGTCGGAAGGTTACCGAGTCATAGCATTGGCACACAAATCACTGAAACGTCTTCCGTACGCTAAGGTCCAGCGCATAATGCGCGAGGCTGCCGAATGTGATCTCAATTTTCTGGGTTTTGTCATTCTTGAAAATAGACTGAAGCCAGAGACGACTCCGGTAATTGAGACGTTGAACGCCGCCAGCATTAAGGTCGTTATGGTCACTGGAGATAACATGCTCACGGCGCTCTCGGTGGCGCGAGACTGCGACATGATTAAACCCGGCACCCCGGTCATTGCTGTAACCGTCGTTTCTCATCAGAATCAGACACAACCTCACGTTTATTTCACGAGGAGCAACAGCCAACAGTCACCTCTTTCTCCCGGTATAGGGCAAACCGACATTAGTGATATGACCGATATCAATAGCGTGGTTAGCCTCGAAACCATCGAAAGTGGCTCTTTTGCAAATAACCGTCCCGGAAACGATGCTCAGTACTTATCCGACGAGTAAGATTTTTCATCTCGATCATTTAAAGAACAGTTTTTCATTCAATATTAATCACACTTTTTTTTATTACAGCGTCTATCATTCCAGTAACAAATATGTGTTCTCTCTAACGGGAAAAACATGGGCCATGATAAAGCAGCACTATCCGGAACTGATACCAAAGTTAGTTACTCGCGGCGCCGTTTTTGCGAGGATGTCCCCGGATCAAAAACAGCAGCTCGTCCAGGAATTTCAGGCACTGGGATATAACGTAGGCAAGTTGAAGAAGAAACGTTCGAAACTCGTTTCACGAGTTGAAAGACACAATACTAATGAATCAATTTGCGAATTTTAGCGATGGTAGGGGATGGAGCTAACGACTGCGGAGCATTAAAGGCAGCGCACACCGGCATTTCGCTTTCCGACACGGAGTCCTCGGTCGCGTCACCTTTCACGAGTCGCGAGACGAACATTTTCTGCGTGCTGACGGTGATTCGCGAAGGTCGCGCGGCTCTCGTCACCTCCTTCGGCCTCTTCAAGTACATGGCGGCTTATTCCCTGACCCAATTCATCTCCGTGATTCTACTCTACGACATTGAAACAAACCTAACCGACTACGAGTTCCTCTACATCGATTTGTTCATCATTTCCATGTTTGCCGTCTTTTTCAGCAGCACTAAAGCCTACGATGGTCCTTTAGTGAAAACACCGCCGCTTACTAGTCTTCTTAGTCTTACCCCGATACTCAGTATCACGTTTCAGATCATGATAATCGCCGCCGTGCAATACACGAGTCTCTGGCACGCGCGAAACTCCGAATGGTTTGTTGAATTCGACGCGAGCAAGAGCGAAAGTAAGGGCTGCTTCGAAAACTACACCATCTTTATCGTCAGTTGTTTCCAGTACATCATCCTCGCTATCGTCTTCTCCAAAGGTCGCCCCTATCGGAAGTCGCTTCTCACCAACTATGGCCTCGTCGCTTCCTCCATTTTCCTCACTCTCTTGTCTTTGTATCTCTCCACTGTACCTTTTGATTGGCTCGCGGAGGCGTTTGAACTGGTGTTACCCCCAGATTATGACTTTCGTTTCATGCTCATCGGTTACGGTCTTGTCAACTTTGTCCTGGCGATTTTCGTCGAATACTTCGTCATCGAGTACCTGGTCTTTGTCAAGTTAAGGCCAAGATGGCACAACGTTGACAAATCGAAGCGGAGCTACTTGAGGGTCGAAAGAGACATGAGGCGAGATGACAAATGGCCACCTCTTACCCCGGAACCTTTGCCAGAAGCCATTTCTGACGTTATCATACGGCAAAATGTAACGGAAGTCAAGATAGAGAAGCGCACCAATGAAAACTGCGAGTCTGTTGATGGGATGATATTGTCGAGTCCTGACCGATCGTCCTCGAGGTACCAGAGCTTCGGTTCCGCAAGGGAGGTCACATTGAATCCCAGGTGGGACATTGAATTTTAAATTTGAGCAATTACTCGAAAAAAAGAGGGTCGTCTTTTGACTGGAATTTTTATTTTGTTTTAGATCATTATTCAATGGCGACAGAAACACAGTGTCACTTCAAACCGTGCCAAATTACTTCGAAGAACGCGAGGTGACTCCGATGCGAACTTTGCCCTCGAAGCGTAGGCACAATTCAGAGTCGGAGAACGAGATACGATTGAGGAATCAAGAGATGAATGCTATTGCTACATTGCCGAGGCATTTAGCGGGAAATCAACATCAGAAACTGCGTGACTTGAAAAACGTGCTGTTACATAAAAGCGAGGACCTCGTGCTTAGTTGCAGTACCCAGAATGGTTTGGAACTCGATAATCTGCCGTCCTGAGATACGGCGAAAGCGGCTCGCAAACTGATTTTGCTTTTGCGCGCCTCATTTACTCGCTGGGTAAAATGCCATGTACATAATTTTACTCTACGTTTATTTATGAATTTATGAAAAAAGTTGTATCATCGTGCAAATCATAGGAAATTGGAAAAAGTTGCTGTAAAGTATTTCGCGGTCTTCGACATTTTACCCGGCGGTTTTATTTGCGCGATACTGCCTATTGCGCAAGCGTGTTGTAGTTGACAATGTGACCGTTGCTAAATTAATTTGCGATCATTGCCGGGATCTTTAAGTTGATCATAATGTGTACAGTTTTTCATCGAAAGGCTTTTTTTTCATGCTCGTATTCGTTGTGAAGTATTCGAAACATGCACAATTTTATCGAGTGTCATGTAACAGTATTGTAAATCAAAATAACGAAAGTTAAATTATTCGATGGCATTGTGCAAGCCGGATTTTAGCAATGCATTTATCGAGTTCCGACGTTTGCCGTCGACGCTATATTGTTCCAAATGATAGGGAATTATTTACTTAAGCACTTGAGGTTTTTTTGACCTCTCTTCTAATCTTTGTACATCGAGAACAGTTGCGTATCATCGACTTTTTCTTTAGTTTATTAAACTCAAGTTGTATGATCAATCGATGTGCTTTGCATTTTTCAATAACTTAATTGTAATTTTTTATACGCGCATGGTTTCATCGCCGAATCAAAATGTCAATGTTTGACGAAACTAACGGAAAGAACTGTTCTCCGGATTTTCGAGAGTCGTTTATACCTCGAAAAAGTATTGTTGCTAATTATTGATGACAATTTGTCTCACCGTGCGTTGAAAAGAGAAATGTTTTTCCGCGCGCGTCGTTTAGTCAATGCATAATGCAGAATATTGTACGAATGTGTAGATATCTTATATACAAATCGTCGTAGTTGATGATGAAATGACGTCATTTCTTGATAAAGTGAAATCAAATTTGATGGATCGCGAGGCAACGAGAGTTCCCGTGACACGATTCATTTTTATAAATTATTTATTTGCTCGAATTTGAATTCAGAGTCGCAGTATTTATATTTTAAGTCGTATCATTATTGCACAGTGCTTTTTTGTAATTTGCAAATCTGTATAATGCGTGATAAAATTGTTGATCAGACAAAAATGATTGTTTGCAATTTTTGTTTTTAAAACAAACAATTGTTTATAGGGCACTTTCGTTGAATCAATTTATTGTCAGGAATTTTATGGAAACGCAACTTTTTCAGTTACCTTTTCATCATTGCATAATAAAACATTCAATGTTTCTAAAGAATCGAAGAATCCGTGCAATGAATAGTACATTACGCTGCTAGGGCCTCGAAGTTCTTTTAATTTCGAGGGTCTTTTGTTGTATCCGAGACATTGACGAGGGTGCCCCGCAGGGGCGCCCGAGTCGATGACGAGGATACAACAAAAGAT
>JABFQM010003452.1:0-11721 GCA_022816865.1 Zelostemma sp. ZL-2020
CCCTTCGCCAGTTGACTTTGTAGTAAAATAATTATGCACTTCTAGGGCCCGGCGCAGCTCATGATACAGCACTAGTTGGCTCACCTTTTTCTGGATTACTGACCCTTTTCGAAACTAGACTCGAGCCAAGAAACGGCTCCTTTTAAGAGTTTCGAGTGTATTTTTAACTCATACATTTTTTTTAATTTCCTTTTCCAAAACGAAAATTTAACGAAATTTCTGAACTACGGTTTATTCTCTTTTTATTGTAGACATCATGGACTCCAAAACTGCGAACAATTTAAAACAGAAATCCACGAATGAATCCTGGTTCTTCGTCTTGATCGTCGTTTTAGTGTCCTGGATCGGAATCGCATATTTCGGTACTTTCCTACACTCTCTAAAAATGTCTTGGGTGCCTTATAGAATCCATCATTTCTTTCTAGTTTCTCAAAGAGAAGACCTTTTCAATTTATTCGCGAAGAAGGACTCTCAATTACTGGGTGATCGGATTCTGAAAATTCGCTACAAAAGCGAATCAATTAATTTTTCTCTGTGAATGGAAATTACACTCGCACAAATATTAAAGCTCGTTTATTCATTGTCATATCTACATAAACAAAGAATTACTGTCTTCAATTTGAATGGACATTATTTTTGCAAAATCACCACTAAGAAACCATAATTTCTATGGGAATCTCACAAAATCGCCTTAAAAATAGATCGAATCCGCAATGAGAAATTAATATTGAAATATGACACATGACACGATTTTTGGCCATGAGTCGATACTATCACGATTGCCTTGATGTAAAAATAATCACACCGAACAAACATACAAATAATTTCGAAGTTATGATGAAGTATCGAACATATTATAAGGAAAGATGTAAAATGACTGTAATTTTCAATGAAAAATTGTCCAACAAATCCATATTGTACCCTTCTATTTCTTATTTTTGAATTACTCCGCACACGCGTTATTACCATGCTCATCACTCCAACTTGGTAACGATAATTAACGGCAAAAACTCAATAAAAAAAATCATGCTACAAAATAGTTTTCTGAAAAATTCGAACCTTGTGATTTAAAATACAGGGCTTCGATGTATTGTTATAATTTATTACTCAATTGTGTTCAAAAACTCATCCGTATGCTTCATTTATTTTCCCGGGTCAAAAATTTTTCGAATTTTCCGGAATTAAACTATTTATTTTCTCGTTAAGAACCATGGATATCAAAAGTATTTTTAACGATTCGAAAAACCACAGAACATCCACAAATAAACCCTCGATCTTCGTCTCCGTCGTCTTTTTTATGTTCTGCATCGGCGTCGGAATTTTCGGTACTTTCCGAAATTTCGTAAATTTAGCCGTATTCTATGGCACACTTATCCCCATTAATTAACGTCAAGTTC
Organism: Zelostemma sp. ZL-2020; assembly: GCA_022816865.1. Taxonomy (NCBI): domain Eukaryota; kingdom Metazoa; phylum Arthropoda; class Insecta; order Hymenoptera; family Platygastridae; genus Zelostemma; species Zelostemma sp. ZL-2020. The sequence goes on from JABFQM010003452.1 coordinate 1,398, forward strand.
TGCCCAGTTCTTTGCTTTTTCGAGAGCATCTTTCTCTAAACACAGCATTTTCCCCTCGATTTTTGAAAAGTTTTTCCCTTTGCGAGCAAAGAAATGTTCGAAATCTTCCGGGGGAACCTTTTCTCCGCGAATTCTGGAACTCCATCCGCTTTTGTAGCGAGTTTCCAGAATCCGACCATTACTGAGTTGGAAAAATATTGATGGTGATAAGGCACATACAGAATTATTTAAAAATGAAAAATACCTAAGAACAATGAAAATCTGTAGGACAATTAACCCTCGAAAATAACAATTGTCCAACATGTTTTGATATTCTATGTTTGATACCTGATTATAGTTTTCGAAACATTTCATGTTTGTTCGGTGCAAAAATCGATCCGCTTTTGTAGCGAATGTCGAGCAGTTTACAACTCACTGATTGAATGTCCCTTTTCGGAAATGAATTTGTAACGTCTCCTTTTGCGAAAACTAGAAGAAAATTTGAGAATAAATAAGGGACCGACGATATTCTTTTCAGAAATGTAAGAAAGTACCGAAAATTCCGGTGCCGATCCAGAGCATGGAGATGACGATGAAGACGAAGATCTTGAGACTTTTCGTACATGTTTGCTCCGAAACGTTCGCAGTTTTGGAATCCATGGTGCATAACAAGAAAATGTAGAGTTGAATTTCGAAAACCTCGAAACATTTTCGACCTGGAGAAAATAAAAGCATATGGATAAGTTGATAAACGGAATTGAGAGACAAACTATAAAAATAAATCGGAGCCCTGCGTTTTGAATTGACTGTTCGAATTTTTACGATTTGTTTGACAACAGATATCGCACCAATAGAGCGTTATCTAAGTGTCTTTTTCTTTTCCCAAGAGAAACGTTGGAAACATGATTTTATCTATAACATTCTTGGGTTAATTACCATTACTAAGTTGAAACGATACCGATGGTGATTACGCATGTACAGAATTATTAAAAACTGGTAAACCGAAGGGTAACATAGAGATTTCTTGCACGATTTTTTCTCAAAAGTAACAATTGTCTTACATTTTTAATATTATATGCTTGGTATTTGATTACAGTTTTCAAAACGTTTCATGTTTGTGCAGTGTAATTATTTTAACATTAAGACAATCGTAATAGTTATGACTCATGCCCAAATATCGTGTGATGTGTCATATGTTCTTATTCAATTCTTCTTTCTGATTCGATCTAATTTTCGTCGATTTTGTTAAATACCTATAGACATTGTGGGTTATAACTCCGCAAATATAATGTCCACATTCATTTGAGACAATGATTTTTCGTTTATGTAGATATGACAATAAGTAAACGAGTTTCGAAATTCGTGCGCCATTCCCAAAGAAAAAAATCACTCCTAGATGGTTTCGAATCATTAACCTAATTTAAAAGGTTGCATTTACTTACCATACTTCCTTCGTGTATGAACAATTCCACTCAAATTTCAAACAAAAATGTGACCTCTAGAAAGATTTTACTTTCCAATCAAATTTAATCTCATCTCTAATTCTTTTTCTTCTTCCAAATTTCCACAAATGTGGAATGTGGAAACCCAAAATTCTATTGACCCATAAAATTGTCAGACAAGTGACAAGTCAACAATTTGCGGAGACAAATCACGGATCGAATTTTTAAAGAGTCAAAAATAGAATGCTTTCGATTCCTTTGATGTAACTCACAGCTGATATATGAATTGTTACTAGATTGTTTAATAATCATTTGCCTGATATTATTTAACGGCCAATAGAATTTTAGGTGGGGCACAAAAATTGTGGGTATTGTGAAGAAGGGGGAGCACGAGAGACAAGGTATAATTCTGAGGAACCAAGGAACGTAAAATGATTCGAGCAGGCACATTTCTGTTTTGAATTCGAGGGAAAATGTTCATACGTACAAGAATTAATTGTGGTGAGTAAATAAAACCTTATAAAGAAAAGAAACGATTCAAAACCTCTCCGAAATGGTTTTTTTCACTGGAAATGAAATAAAACATGCACAATTTTCGTATTTTACAAAATAGACCGAAATCCGATCAAATCAGAAACAAGAACGGAATAATAAAATATGACGTATCACACGAATTTTGGACACGTGTCATAACTATTCCGATTGCCTTAATGGAAAAATTAGTACACCGAACTGACATGCAACGTTTCGAAAAGTATAATCAAGTATCAAACATAAAATATCAGAACATGTTAAACAATTGTTATTTTCGAGGGAAAAGTGTCCTACAGATTTTAATTGTTCCTAGGTATTTTTCATTTTTAAATAATTCTGTATGTGCCTTATCACCATTGATATTTTTCCAACTCAGTAATGGTCATTAACGCAAGAATGTGATACAGAAAATCATGTTTTAAACGTTTTACTTGGGGATAGAAAAAGACGCAAGAAAAGCTCGCCCAAATATCGCTCTCTGTTGTGTTTATCTTTCGTCGAACAAACCGTAGAATTTCGAACAATGCATGAATTGAATGGAGGGCTTGATTTATTTTTAACTTATCCATTTGTTTTATTTATTTTTACGAGTCGAAAATTTACCGAAGTTTCCGAACTACAATTTTGTATTTTTATTGCAGGCACCATGGACTCCAAAACTGCGAACGATTTAGAACAGAGATCCACGAAAAAATCCTGGTTCTTCGTCTTAATCGTCGTTTTAGTGACCTGGATCGGAATCGCATATTTCGGTACTTTCCTACACTTTCAAAAAAATGTCTTGGGTGCCTAATAAAATTCATAATTTTTTTCCAGTTTCTCAAAGAGGAGACCTCTTAAATTTATTTGCGAAGAGGGAATCGCAATTACTGGGTGATCGTATTCTGGAAATTCGCTACAAAAGCGGGTGGGGTTACAGAATTCGAGTGGAAAAGGTTCTTCCGGAAGATTTCAAATATCCCTTTGCTCACGAAGGGAAAAACTTTCTAAAAATCAAGGGGAAAATGCTGTGTTTAGAGAAAGATGCTCTCGAAAAAACAAATAACTGGAAAGAACTTGACGATCTCGTTAATAGGGATAAGTGTGCCATAGAATACGGTATCATGAAAAATTTCGAGATGAATCACATCCCATGGAACTCTCCACATTTTTGGTAACGAATTCTTGCCAACGGCATCAAAATTCCATTGTTTTTTCTGCGACTGATTTTACGTTCCTTCTCAGGTACGTGATTACACTCGCTATCTTTGCCAGCGTTTTATTATCAGTCGGGTACACGAAACTCCTTCAGGTCGCCGCCAAAGAAATCTTTTGTACAATGGCTATCGCCACTTTGATTCTAATTTACTCCTGCATGATTTACATTTGTTCGGAATCGGAAGATGCACAACTCCAAATTCTCTGTTCAATAGTTGGCGGCATTATCGCCTTTATTGTTATACTCTTCTGCATGTGTGACCTGAAAAAAATACACTCGGCTATTGAAGACATTCAAAAGTCCAGCAGGTCAGTACAAAATCACATTCTCCCAAAAAACAGACTTCCAATTCGAAACTTCCTATCATTTTCAGAGTCGTCGGAAATCTGTCGTCGACTGTGTTTCTCTCTTGTTTTCCCGCCGTTTTGTTGGACGCTTCAGTCGTGATATTCGGAGTGACGAGCATCGTGTTTTTTGTTTCCTATACTTCAATAGAACATCGCGTTGAAGTTTTCGGAGATGGAAATTACAGTTGCACATCGGGCAACTACAGGAACAATGCGATTTGCGATCCCGAGAACTTTGACCAAATTTGTTCGGGGAATTGTACATGTTCACCCGTTGGCATCCGATTTCCTTATTACGTTTATGCCATTTCTGGCGTGTACTTGATTGCAATCTCCTGGCTGTCCTCTTTTATCGCTCCAGTTGCAGAATCCATTTTTAATACGACTTTTGCCACTTGGTATTGCACTAACAGTGAAAGGAACATTCTCATTTCCGTTGTGACCGATGACGTCCCTAAAAGTCTCAGGTGATTAAATATTCTTGCAAAAGTAAACAACTGCCGAAAAAGAGACGCATTTTCTAGTATTGTTCAAATATTCTTTTGTTGATTTCATTTTCGCTAGAGTAGATAATTTTTTAATGCATTTTTCATGAATTCCAGGACTGCAACTCTCGAAGGAAAAAAACTGCAGATGCTGGAGCCGGCTGAAAACAAAAGGAATTTGTTATCAGATATCAGTTCCGGTATTGCAGAAACACTCGTGCATTTCGTGCTTTTCGTTACGGGACAATTCTTCATAATACTGTTCATGGGGGTTATTACATGGTTCATGACCCACACATTGATACTGGTTGTGATCGTAACATTAAGTTCATTGTTCATATGTTTGGTTCAGTCATTATTGATAACGATGGTAACAGATGCGCTGCTCTTTTCATCTCGCGAAGATTCCAAATCAAAATCTTTACCCAAGGTTAACGATTACAAGATACTTATGGACGAAAGTTGGAATTAAACTTCGTACATTTCCGACCCATCAGTTAAGATAATTTTGTACTTTTCAAATTTTTAATAACGATATGTTACTCATTTTCATCGGTTATTAGATAACCTGTGCAGAAGGAAGAGTAATGCAAAATTTTGGGAGAAAATTCTTTATTATTATGCCATAAGACTCATAATAAATATCTGGAAGTCTATCGCATTCTTTCGCATTTTATAATCTTTGTTACGGTGTTTGCTGGTGCTTGTGAGGTAAATAAAAGTTGGCGGCGATATTTGTTTCTTTTGTTAAACGATTGGCGTATGAGACATGACGCTAAAAATAAAATCCCAGCCCCGTAATCGATAAATTTGAAGGCTAATTAAATGATTGTTACTTCGTTGTATAATTGTCTCTTATTTGATATTTTCCGAGAGCCAATAGAACTTTGGGTGGGGGCATAAAAATTGAGAAAATTGGGAATGTTTGAGTTTTGAAATTTAAGATTCCTTTTTTATTTTCTCGATGTATTTTGGAACTCGGAACGCCATCTGGGATCTCTATGCCAAACTAAATTTCACGTTCGAACGCGTTTTCCGCGCTTTGTGGCATAGAGGTCCCCGATTGGCTTCCGGGTTCCAACCCCCTTTTACCCCTGTTTCGGACAGTCGCCACCGGGCATTGTTGTCCAGTACGCTTTTGGCACTCCCCGGAACCGAATCCGCTGTGTTCGTTGTTTCGCGAGTTCCTTTCCGATAAATGTTATTCGAAAACCGCGGTTGCTTTTCTGGCATCGCGCGGTACGCGCTTGTTCGTTCGGTGTTGGCCGAAGGCGCTTTCTTCAAGTATTCGTTCGATAAACAGTTTTTTTATACACATCAAAAGTGCGTCTTTTTCCCTCGCCCTAGCTCCTGATTCGGCAGTTCGAAAACAATTACAGTCCACTGTCCCGAATGGAAACAGGGAAGAAAGGGAAAAATTAGAGGTATGATTAAATTAGCTAATACTAAAGCTCGTTGTTTCATTGCTATATCTATATAAACAAATCATTTGTGTGTCAAATGTAAATGAACCAATGAAAACCATAATTGCTATGGGTATTTCACAAAATCGACGAAAAATGGATCAAATCCGCAATTGAAAATGAATAATGAAATATGACACATGACACGATTTTTGGGCATGAGTCGATACTATCACGATTGCCTTGATGTAAAAATGATCACACCGAACAAACATATAGATAGTTTTGAAGTTATAATAAAGTATCGAACATATTATAAGAAAAAATGTAAAATAACTGTTATTCCCGACGAAAAATGTTCCAACAAATCCTTATTGTACCCTTTTATTTTTCATTTTTTAATTACGCCGGACATGCGTAATAACCATGCTTATTACTCCAACTTAGTAACGATAATTGACGGCAAAAACTCAATGGAAAAGATCATGCTACAAAATTTTTTTTCAAAAATTTCGAACTTTATAATTTAAAATACAGGGCTTCGATGTATTGTTATAATTTACTACTCAATTGTGTTCAAAAACTCATTCGTATGCTTCATTCATTTTCCCGGGTCAAAAAGTTTTCGAATTTTCCGAAATCAAACTATTTATTTTCTCGTTAAGAACCATGGATTCCAAAATTATTGTGGACGATTCGAAAAACCACAGAACATCCACAAACAAACCCTCGATCTTCGTCTACGCCGTCTTTTTTGTGTTCTGGATCGGCATCGGAAATTTCGGTACTTTCCTACATTTGTCAATAAATTTCGTGCTCTCCTGATTAAATCTGTAATTTTTGCCTAGCTTTCGCAAAAGGAGACCTCGAATTTTTATTCGAGCAAGGGAACGATCAATCAGCGGAATTTGGAACCCCTTTTCCTTATCACGGAAAAGACTTCTCGGAAATCGAGAAACAAATGACGCGTTATAAGGAACTCGCTGATCTTATCAATGAGAATAAGTGTGTAATGAAATCCTACAAAATCATAGATTCCGAAACAGATTCCATCCTCCAAAATATCAAACATCATTGGTTGAGAATTCCTAACAGCAGATGTTTCTGCGACTGATTTTCTTTTCGTTTTCAGGTTTGCGATAGTACTGGCTATCACGGCAAATTTTTTAATAAATCTCGGGGTAATAAAACTTCTCCAGGTCGCCGCCAAACAAGTTTTTTACGCGATGGCTACTCTCGATTTGATTCTGATCTATTCCTGGATAATTGACACTTATTTAAAATCGGAAGACGAACGAGTCAAAATTTACTTGGCGTTAATTGGAGGAAATGTCGCCTTGGTTGTTATACTGCTCAGCATGTCGAATCAGAAAAATATAATCTCGTCTTGTCAACTGGTCCAAGAGTCCAGCAAGTCAGTATACAATTACATTCTTCCAAAACAATAATTTGTTCATTGTTATGCTATAAGAATCACATTAACTGTCTGAAAGTTTGTCGCATTCTTTCGCATTTTTTAATCTTTGATGGGGCGTTTGCTGGTGCGCGTAAGATGAATAAAAGTCGTCGACGAAATTAATTTCTTTTGTTAAACAATTACTGTACGAGAGATGTAGCTAAAAATAGAATACTGGTGCCGTCTTTGATTTAATTAACGGCTAATTATGCAGTTGTTACTCGATTTAAAAGTTTCAGGTGATGATATATTTTTGTAAAAAGGAACAAATGCAACAAAATACAAAATCATGCCGGAAAGGAGACGTATTTTCTTATATTTTCCGAATGTTTTCCGTTGTTTAATTTTCGCTAGAGTAGTAGGAAAAATTGTTTAACAAATCATAGTTGTGGCCTTCTATTTTTCATTTTTCAATACCTCTGTACATGCGTATTGTCATCCCAAACATTCCAACGTCGTAATGATAATAAAGAGCAAGCATGTAATAACGAAAATCATGTTTTAAACGTTTGTCTCGATTGTTTTATAATCATTTGTCTGATATTATTTAACGGCTAATAAAATTTTCGGTGGGGCACAAAAATTGCGGACATTTGGGAGAAGGGGAAGAATTAGAGATAAGATTAAATTGGGAAGAAAAGTAAAATCGTCCGGGAAGTCACATTTTTGTTCCAAATTTAAGTGGAATTGTTCATCAAAAATAAATCGTGGTAAGTTCTCAATTATTTATCGTGATATGAATATGGATATTATTTTTGGGGCGTTCAAAACGCATAGAAAACAATTATATATATCTTTTTCCCACGAAATCACCGAAAATCAGATCGAAACAGAAAGAAGAAATGAATCGTAAAACATAACACGTCACATGTTTTTGGGCTTGAACCATCACTAACACGATTGCCTTGATGTGAAAATAATAACACTAAACAAACAAAACCATTTCGAAAACCTGAATAAAGTATCCTACATATAATATGGAAAAAAGGTAACAATGAATCACAATCGCAAGTACATATGGATTTCATTTTTGCAGTGTTCAAAACGTTCTGAATACTATATTTTCAATGGTTACTCAACAAAATCGACGAAAATTTGATCGAATCAGGAATAAGAAATGAACAAATAAATAGGACACATCACCCGATTTTTGAGCATGAGTCACAACTATTACGATTGTCCTAATGTATAAATAAATACTCCGCACCAACATAAAACCTTTCGAAAACTGTAATCAAGTATCAATTAGATCGGCACCGGAATTTTCGGTACTTTCCAACATTTCGAAAAAAATGTCGTAGGTGCGTTATTTATTCTCGAATTTTCTTCTTGTTTTTGCAGAAGGAGTCGTCACAAATTCACAATTTTCTTGGGTATATTACAAAATAGACGGAATGCCGATCAAATCAGAAACAAGAACGGAATAACAAAATACCTGAAACCTCGATAGAGGCAACCTCGATAGAGGCAACTTTCTTCCAAAATTTTACCTCTCTTGTTCTAAGTAAATAACTCCTACCGAGCACCTACTGCGCGAGCCAGGTACGCAGCAATTTATATTTATTTCTATTGTCAAACGATTGGCGTACGAGACATGACGCTAAAAATAAAATCGTAGCCCCGTAATCGATCAATTTGAAGGCTATTTAATTGATTGTTACTCCGTTGTGTAATTGTCTCTTATCTGATATTTTTCACGAGCCAATAGAACTTTGGTTGGGGGCTTAAAAATTGTAGGAATTGGGAAGAAAGGGAAAAATTAGAGGTATGATTGAATTAGAATAGGAAGTGTAATCGTTCTGAAAGTCACATTTTCGTTTTAAGTTGGAGTGCGGTAAGTAAATGCAACCTTTACGAATATCTTAGTAATTTGAAACCTTCTTAGAGTGATTTTCTCCTCTGGAAATGGAAATTATACACTCGCACAAATACTAAAGCTCGTTGTTCCATTGCCATATCTATATAAACAAATCATTTGTGTGTCAAATGTAAATGAACCAATAAAAAACCATAACTTCTATGGGTATTTCACAAAATCGACGAAAAATAGATCAAATCCGAAATTGAAAATGAATAATGAAATATGACACATGCCACGATTTTTGGGCATGAGTACGATACTATCACGACTGCCTTGATGTAAAAATAATTACACCGAACAAACATATAAATAGTTTCGAAAGTTGTGATAAAGTATCGAACATATTATAAGAAAAAATTTAAAATAACTGTTATTCCCAAGGAAAAAGGTTCCAACAAATCCTTATTGTACCGTTTTATTTTTCATTTTTTAATTACTCCGCACACGCGTAATTACCGTGCTCATCACTCCAACTTGGTAACGATAATCAAAGGCAAAAACTCAATACAAAAAATCATGCTACAAAATTGTTTCTTCAAAAATTCGAACCTTATAATTTAAAATGTAGGGCTTCGATTTATTATTATAATTTATTACTCAATTGTGTTCAAAAACTCATTCCTATGCTTCATTTATTTTCCCGGGTCCAAAATTTTTCGGATTTTCCGGAATTGAACTATTTATTGTCTCGTTAAGAACCATGGATCCCAAAATTATTGTGGGCGATTGTGAAAACCACAGACCATCCACGAATAAACCCTCGATCTTTGTCTCCGTCGTCTTCTTTGTGTTCTGGATCGGCGTCGGAATTTTCGGTAGTCTCCTACATTTCTCAATAAGTTTCGTACTCTCGAGATCTTAAATATTTATTCGAGCAAGGGAACGATCAATCAGCGAAATGTGGAATTGTACAAATTCCCTTCAAGACCATAATTTGCGTATAGAAGGGCATTTCAGGAGACTTCGAATATCCTTTTCCTTATGACGTCGAAAATCTGTCGTCGACTGTGTTTCTCTCTTGTTTTCCCACCGTTTTGCTGGAAGCTTCAGTCGTGATATTCGGAGTGACGAGCATCGTGTTTTTTTTTTTCCTTCACTTTAATAGAACATCGCGTGGAAGTTTTCGGAGATGGAAATTACAGTTGCACATCGGGCAACTATGGGAACAATGCGATCTGCGATCCCGAGAACTTTGACCAAATTTGTTCGGGGAATTGTACTTGTTCACCCGTTGGCATCCGATTTCCTTATTACGTTTACGCCACTTCTGGCGTTAACTTGATTGCTATATTCTGGCTGTCTTTTTATATCGCTCCTGTTAAACAATCCATTTTTAATAGGACTTTTGCCACTTGGTATCGCACTAACAGTGAAAGGAACATTCTCATTTCCGTTGTGACCGATGACGTCCCTAAAAGTCTCAGGTGATTAAATATTCTTGCAAAAGTAAACAAATGCCGAAAAAGAGACGCATGTTCTAGTATTTATAGTATCATTTGCTTCCTCGAAGCAAATGATAACTATAAGAAGAGAAACTTTGGTTAGATTCAACTTTGTAAGTGTGATACAAAATTTCGGAAATAATTTGTTCATTATTATACTGTAATAATCACATTAAA
>JABFQM010003453.1:0-11721 GCA_022816865.1 Zelostemma sp. ZL-2020
CAGCTGCATCCTCAATGATGCGTGCATTGTCAATGCAGAATAAAACGGATCTGCTGATTCACATCAAAGAAATCAAGATTTTTCTCCGAGGATCTTTCTCACTATTTGCGTATACGCTCGCACCGATTTCCTTCTCTTTTTTTCAATATAGACATATCGAGTTACACCTGGGCGCGATATTTCTGTGACGATACGATCTCGGGATCGAGATTTATCGTTTATTTGCTTCGACAAACTCGTCAAAGCGCAACGTTCGGTGTCGATCGCTATCTTAATTTCGTATATTGTCGCAATCAAACGGCGACAAATGTCAAAATGACGAAAACGAAGTAGCATTTCTTAAAAAAAAAATAAGGAATTAACGAAAGGTCCGTCAATCTCGAGGAAAAAAAAATTGGAGGAACGACAGGACGAGGTCGACGCTGCATTTTTGAGGCCCGAAACTCGCCACCAAATGGACCCACCTGCTGAGAGTTGGGGCCAAATTAGTCACAATTATTTGTGTCATTCGTCAGCTGAGGAAGAGAGAAGGATATGATAAGAGCAAGACGACGTTTTATTGAGTTTACGACGCTTTTAATTTGATAGCCGATTTTTGTGGAATTACATTATAGTTTTAAAATTAATTTTGAATTGATTGAGTCTTAAAGATTTTAATTATTTATTTGCATCATTCCGTTTCTTTAATTTTTTATATTTAATTTTAATTCGATTGAAAATCTATTGAATTCTCATGAGTTTCGAAAAGAATTTCGATTTAAGTTTTATTCTCATAAAATTTGTATTAAAGTTGAATCGAATTTCGGTGCAATTATATTCAGTTTTGTTGAGGTGAATAAATTCAGTTAGAATTCGAATTCGCATTCATCGAAAATTCTTACAAATTTCACAAAGAATTTCGATTGAATTTCATTAAAAAACTAAGACAATTTGGATTTTTATTGAATTTTAGTTAGATTTGAATCAAATTACAATCCAGTTTCGTTCAATTTTCATTCGGACTTTGGTGCAATTTTATTTTGTTTTAATGTCGTTTTTTTATTCATAAAAATTACTACGTATAATCCCACCAAAATCGTGAATCAATTTTTAACAATATGCTGTTTTGAACGAATAAGAAATCGAATTTCAATCCTATTTCGAACGTTTTTTCGTACCGAATTTTGGTAGAATCGTAATAGTTTTTCAATTCATTTGATTGAATAATTTTCGAATTTATTTAAGTATCAAGTTTTTCATTGTTTATTGCATTATTTCGTTTTTTAAATTCGTTAATATTCAATTAAAATTCAAAGCGAAATTGATTGAAGTTCATATAAGTTTCGAAAAGAATTTCTATCAAATTTTTTTTTAAACCCATACAATTCTGAATCCTGCATAGAATTTTAATCGATGCTAAATTAAATTACAATCCAGTTTTATGCGATTTTCATCCGAGTTTTGGTTGAATTATATTATTAGTTATTTGGTGTATTTTTAATTGATTTCGCATTGATCAAGCCATCAAGTTCTCCATTATTTATCCACATCGGTTTGATTCTTTCATTAATTAATATGCAATCAAAATTGACATAAAAATCGATTGCAATTTTCAGAAATTCCGAGAAAAATTCCGATTGAATAACCTATAAAATTATAATTTTAATAATATTACAGTCGATGTTAAATATTCTGATTCTTATACAATTTTAATTAACGTTGAAACAAATTCAATCCAATTCTGTTCAATTTTAATTACGTATTTTCTTATAGTTTTAAAAGGAAGACGATATTTTATTAAGTTTACGACGTCTCTAATCCGATCGCCGATCGCGACACATCTCCGTCAGTCTTCGACCTGGAATTCGGTCAACTCGCTTGATTATTCCACTACGTAAACTCCGAACTTTACGAGGGCCGCCCTGAGAAAATATGTCATTTTGTTCCCCGAATCCGGCGCCGCTCAATTTCTCTCGCGTTCTTTGTGAAAAGCCTTGATGTAATCTCGAAAAAAAGGAACTATATCAATCCGAATTATTACCCCGAAATTTACGAGGAACAACTTTTTCGTATCTCCACAATCATTTTCATGAAAAAAGACGAAGTATAAATTCAACTTACGAAAAACTTCGGAATGCCTTACAATATGTATCGAAGATAAAAGGCGCACCGCGAGTTCTTTTTTTTCAAGGAATTTTCTCTTTTTTCCATCACCGTGAAAATTCATTCTACTTTTCCTCGCTTAAAAAAGTCTCAAGGTCCGGGCAATTTGCGCGTGAACATCATAAGGGCCCTAAAACTTTCAAGGACTGTCCCCAAAAAACCGAAAACGGTGCAAACGCGGTTTGGTTCGTAAAAAAAAGGCATAAAGGAAATATTTTCGCAGCCGAATATTTCGAGCATCCCGTGAGGCAGCGGGGTCGTGAAATTTCGAGCAGGTAGAAACGAGAGCTGGTCCCTTATGACAATCGAATCGATTACGAGCCGTTCGAAAGCCTTATTATTTTTCATTGTCCGTGGCATTTGTAATAACTTTACGAGGATCGTAAATGAGAAGGAGGAAAGTTCAAGCGGCGAAGTGACACAGGTCGAAGAGAAATGGAGATGAAATGGCACGAGTTTCCTTCTCTCGAATGCGAGATGCGGTTATTATAACGACTCTGCTGGCCCAGCTTTTGAAATCTCGTCTGGAACCGATCTTTACGATACCTCGCGCTGCGCGTTCCTAGTCCACATTTTTTTCGGACGGTAAAAAATGAATTTATACCGGGCTCTCACTTTTTAGGGTCTAATGACGGAGAAAACAGGTTTATTGCAGTTTTATAGGGGTTGCTTTTTTTACTGCGGAAGCTACGCAGTTTGCGCGGAAATAGTTCGAAGGAGTAGCGGCAATTCCTCGTCTTTTTTTGAACAATTTCATTTGGCTTTTTTATTAATATGAATTACGACTTTTATCGTTTCAAATACGTATAATATAAGTTTCTAAATAATAACAATTCTGATTCTGATAGCATTTCAATCGTTGTTGAATCGATTCCATTAATTTTATTAATAAAAATTGCTATTCCAATTAAATTTTGTTAAGATAACAATTCAATACCAATAAAAATAGTTTTCCATTTGTTTGTGATAAATACCATTTTGTTTATTTTATTTATATAAATTTACATTCCTATCAAAATTTCTTACGATTTCGAAACATAATCCTCATCTAAATAAACCTGAAGAAATAAGAAATCGAATTACAATTCAATAAAGAATCCATTTTAAATCGATTTTGTATTTTTCAAACCGTCCAGTTTTTAATGATTTCTGTTCATTTTCTTACTCCGGAAGGTGAGACGAGAATCCCGCAGTTTTGACGTAAATAGTTCGAAAAAATAGCGGCAATTTCGGCTTTTTTTATTTTTTCTTCTTTGATGTATCACTTAGTACCTCAGAAATAGTTTTCGAGGCCACTCCAATAAATCTTCCCGTGCCGATAACCTTGGTAGTTTTTTCATCTAAAATCGGAGTAAACTCATTTTCCTTTTTTTCTTCGGAGAATGAAAGGTTTTCTTTTGTATCTTCCAACCTTTTTTCGAATGTCCAAAGTTTAGTGCCTGCTCGGAATAAAATTTCGAACTATTTTCTATTTCCGAAAAATACCATCGAGAGAATTTTTTAAGTAGATCAATTACGGCAATAAAAAAGTTTGCTCTCAAAAGATAAAGGGCCCGAAAAAATAAATAAAGTCGTGCGCCATGAAATGAGAAAGCCGAGAAAGAAATGTCTTCGTTCAAAAAAAGTGACTTTGTTAGAAATTACAATTAATGCAAGTAGAAAGATTTATATAGAGAAATAAACCCATAAAAACGACGCTTTTTGAACCATAAAGGAAAAAATCGCGCTGTCCTCGGCCGTATCTTTCTTTTTGTTTTTTATCTTTCTCTTTCAAGGTACAAGGAAAGAATAATAAAAGGCGGTCACCCTCTACGCTTTTTTAGCATCTTTACGACTGGCCCACATTTTTTTCGAGAAAGACACTCTCGCCCCCATAAAATGCATGGACCGTAACTATTTCCATTCCAGGCTAAAGAAAGTGACAAACGAGGGTGGAAGGGCACAGAAAGAGATGCCGGAAATTGGCGAAAGGAAAGAAAAAAACGGGGACCGTTAGCCCTTAAAGAAGTGCGAGAAACTATTTCTGATTTTTTAAGCAAGGACCTCGAACTGTTAAACTTTACGACGGTCCTTGAATTTCGCTGCCAAAATAATCTCGAGCGGATAATTCGTAAGTTTCGGGGACTATGCATGCGCACTCGTAACATGAAAAATACGTGGCGTGGGTACGAAAGGAATAAGTTCCCGATAAAGATGTTTCGTTTTGGGAAACTTTGGAATGCTAATGCACATGTTTTTACGAGGATCGTAAGTTTCCCGGTTTTTAATACTCTTCAGATTTTTCGCGAGATACATTATTCATTCTCTTCCTTCGTATGTATTTATCAACTTTATGAATCAAAAAAGTTTTACCATGGAAAGGAAACTTGGACTGTTTGACCCAGAGCGAAATCACTTATGAATAATTTTTTTTTAATTAAAAAAACAGCTCTTCAATATCGATAGATTAAGCCTTCAATAAAGTAACCTTTTTTCCCAACGAAAAATCGTCGGACATGCCCTTGAAATTCCAAGAAGATGATCCATATATTCTTGGACATAAAAAATTATTAAGTGAAATGAATCCTGCGAAGTCACTCGTGATATTCATATGAAATTATGTACGGGCATTCGACGTATCACTTAACAAAAGCATAAGAGATCATTTCTTCCCAACGAATGTAACGTTTTGGACGACAAAAATGGCGAAACGACAATTAATCTTGTGGTCTTTAGAAGGCCGGAGAATAATAAGAGTCGTATGTGTTTCGTTGCGTGATTCTACGTCATCATCGCACAACGAGAGACTAACGACGCGTCTTTAGAGTGCGCCAGTTTGCCCACGTGACATGCAAAAATCACCCTCGTGACTGCTCACGATTCCAGACCAAAGACGAACGAAACGTCTTGGTATAATTCGACCAACAAAACGAGCGTTTATGCCAGAGTCACCGGGCTCCCTTCATTTTATTCATTCTCTTTTTTTTCCTATAAATCGTTCGATCATTTTAAATTCGAAGCGACCTTGAAAATTTTCCGAAACTTCGCGTTGACGAGCCAGATATCTCAAAGGGAAAGAAAGGGAATGAAAAATACGGGATGCGAGATGCATTTCGTGGATTAAGGATGTTGGCAGGCGGTCTCACGGTGAGGCTAGCGCGGTAGGAGTCTAATAAGATGTAACTAAATTATGATTGGATTCATCATTGCTGCCAACGGCTCTGGAATTGCCAATCGCTGGGCTTGGGGATGCGTTTGGTTAGGGTCAATAATTTCCCGAGCATTCGGGCCCGGCGGCCATTCTATGTGAAGCGTGATATACCATGATCCCGAATGAGCGATTGCCAACGGTACAGCAAGACGGAAGGGACTGTTCTTCTCTTTGCAGCTGCTGTGCGCATGCAAAGTCGATGCCGTTAAAAATTCTGGGATTGTATCCATATCGGTATTGATGTTATGGATATTTTTAGGTAGAAGATCGCAGAAATGACCCAAATTATACTGAAAATGGGGAATTTTTCATATCATTCCTATCCGAAAGAATGCCCATTTTATTCTGGAATAGTACTGATTTTATACCAAAATAATACCCCATGAAAATTACGGTTATTCGGTATCAAATTTGGTATAAAATATTCACAAGTACAGCGTTTTAAAGTCAATTCTCCATGTTGATTTGCGGTCGAAAGATTCACGAAAGATCCAGACTCTACACTACCCGAATAATGATCCAAACTCATTTCCTTCTGATTGATCTGATTAGTCCTTCCAGATGAGCTCGAGCGGAAAATGACCCGAGCGATCTCGATCGGCTTCTACGTAGAAACAACTTTCCGTACTCGATTGAACACAACATTCATATTTCATGTTTATTTTCAATGTAAATTGTCATTAAACGTAAAGTAATCGATTGGTTCCGAGATTCGAACAAAAGTGAAGGAAAAGAAGTCCAGTGTTTCCGTATGAGAAGGTATGCAATGCCGTGTTAACGGCTTCTCACGAAACGTTTAATTGCCAAGCGTTCTGCTTCTTTCTGTCGGCAAATCAGTCTTAACAACCTCGACGCGTGTTTACAATGAATGTTAGTGCGTTTCGCGGACTTTGCGATACTTCCTAGTTTATCCGTCAACGACCCCGGTAGAAATGCAATTGTCAGAAATTCGTTCGTGGAAAAAGCCAGGAGGAGAAACGCGCTTTTTTATTTTGACAAAAAGAAGAATTGCCCAGCAAACAAATAAATGCATACATTGTTACTTCTGGAACTCGCCGAGTTTCGAAAAACACTTTACAGTTACTTTTTCGATAATGAAATATTGCAAAATGTGGCAGTGCTTGCGACTCTCGTTATGCTATTTTCCAAGGCTGATTGTTCAAACGTGCACACGCATATTTTCCGTGCTATTGTCCGGTTACGTCTCGAGAGTTTCCACAGTTCGCACGTCTTTTTGAATTATCGGAATGGCAAAATTTTCAACGCGCCGCGAAATTTATTAGCTACGGCGCTCGCACTTTCTTGGCGCTGAAAAGTAGTAATTAGAAACACTCGTTTCAGTAAAGAATAGAGGGAAACAGAGTCGTCTCTGTGTAAAGCAATTATTCTCCGTCAGGGTGGTCCAAAATTTCTTTAAACATATGCATTTCTCGGTTACAGCGGTTAATTTTTTTCTTCCGAAAGCAAAGACTTTGCAAATCAAATTGTACCCAAATTGTTTCGATAATTGTATTACGATTCGTTTCGATAATGAAAAGTAATATTACAATGTACTTGTGAATATTTTTCACAAAATTTAATGTCAAATACATCTCGATTTGCATTATTTTCGCATAAAATCAGTATTATTTCGGCACAAAAAAAGCATTCTTTGGGTAAGAAAATGGAGCGAAAAATTCACAACTCCTGCACCTAAATTTTCAGTATTATCCGTGTATTTTTTTAGTATCCAAAAATACCGTAATGAAAAAACTGCGAAAATTGAATTCTACACGATACAGAACGTAAAAACTTGTTCTCTTCCGAGAAACATCGAGCTCGTAAGCTTGCCACGATCAATTATCAGGCGATTTCGAACAATTAGTCCGTCTATTAAAAACGACTGTAACATCACGCTCGTGTATTCTTTTACAAATGTAATAATTACGCGGCCATTAAAATAAATTTCCTCTATTCATTTTCTTAAATCATGTTCAGGCTTTGGAATAAAATTGACTCCAATCCCGGGTCTTTGATACTCGAATTTCTTTTTTCGTCAACTCTTTTCATTCCAGCATTTTTTGCCGTTCGATTTTGACGTCCCAGACGTTTGATCCCGAGGCAGGCACAATGATGCGTCAAAAAATCAAGTCCAAAGCAGAGCAGAGGTATATGTACTCTAGGGGCGTAGAAACGACAAACGTTTTGACTCGGCAACAAAGGACCCGTTTTACTCAAACTTTCACACGCAGCGCTTTTTTAAGGGCTCGTGGGCGTGGCTGCGTCGCAGGTAGATGATCTCTTCTCAAACCACGTCTGTTCCAGCGATAAAGTTCATTCCTAATGATAATAAAAGTGTCTGGGTCGTGGTGAAAATTCATAAATTCGAAACTGTGCCAAGAACCGGCATTTTCGACAGACACGATTAAATATGACAACTACACTCCCCGTGATTAATCGAAAGTGTTCGTTCTTAATTCTCCAGATTTGATGTATGATCTTCCGATCGATGAATTAGAAGGAATCTTCGAGGTTTAACGCATGATTACACATGCCCAAACCACAGAAGTTTACTTCGATTCGAGCAAAGGAACGATGAACTTTTCAGGGAAGAAAGAACGTTGGAAACTTGTTGGTAAAAGCGCGAGAATTTTCGTTGGTAAACGTTGCGGTTAGCAAAGCTTTGATTGATCAGGCAATATAGTTTGGTAGCCCCCCTGCAGCTCGTGCATTACACGCTCGACGTGGAAAAATGGTCGAATTGAGATGCACTCATTTATCCTGCTCGTCTGCCCCAGGCGCCCGCGAGAGACCTTCCCTCTTCAAAACGATCCACATTCGGCCACGCTCGGTTAAATACAAATTGCACCAGAGATCTATATTAAACCCGCGTGTCTTCCCGAAGTGAGAAGCTTCTTCCTTGATGATCTTTTCTAATCAAAGTTGGAGAAATGAAGAGCGAGATCTTATTCCAAAAGAGGACAAAATTATATCTCTTTCCAAAATTTCCAATGGAGAAATAATAATGGAATGGAAATAATAACGAAGTGTACTAAACTAAAGTAGATATCCTACGGAGCTTGTTTCTAAAGAGTGATTCCTTCCTGAAGAGGTCTGATGAATCAACTCTTCCTAAAGAATTCCTGAAAAGTGAACTCTTCCTAATGAATTGCAAAAGTTTTTCAACGATATTGATCGTAAAAAATTCTTTCAGGTAATAAGTTAACTCAAAAATTTTTCTCAAAAAACAATCGATCCAAATCTTTGAATCATAACACGTAGAACTGCAATTCATGAAAGTTCTCTTTACCGTTACTGTAGTGATTACAAATCGGATTACAACTACATGAATTTCAAAACAAAAAATTCCGACATTTCTAATAAAGAAAAAGTCCCAGTGATACGAGCTATCTGGGAATCTAAATCTTGACGCAGCCTCGAGAGCACTTGAATGACAAACGACTATCGTTTATCAGGCGGAGCGTAGAACAATGCAAAAGTCTATTGAAGAGGCTTCCACTGGTTTACAAAGTGCTTGTAACACACGAGCCGGTGCGCCTTCGGAATGCTATAAGAGAATCTTTTAACCACCCTGGCTTCCACTTCTTAATGGTTACAAGACTACTCCTGCTTCGTTATTGTCCACGTTCGTGTTTATCGAATGCTTCATTATTCCAATCCCTAAACCGGATCATAATATTCATGGTAGGCGATATTTCAAAGTTTCACAAACAAGTGAGAGAGTCCCTAGCCCCGTGCAAGGGACAAGCTTTCAATAAAACCTGGAAATTTACATCGCGTAATCCCGCGTGATCTACGGGGACAATTGAAATCTTTATTCGGCCCTTGGATTCGGCCTTAAAAATATAGCAGGCCCTAAAATACCCATGTTCACGGCGCCTCGGGAGCAGGGTATTCCGGGCTCTTCTTACGCGCGTCATACGAGGAAGAAAAAAGGAGCAGCGCGAGAGGACGCTTTGATCGGCTCAAGTAAACAAGTTGTTCGCTACACTTTGCTCGGGAAACGACGCGCGCCCCGATCTGAACTATACATGGTTTCGACCATAAAAGCAGGAGTTATGGTTATTTAAAAACTTATTGGCCCGCCCGCGCGCTGCGGTTTACACGGAGGGCGAAACGCCGTGACCCACCTCAGATAAATCAAAGGATATTAAGACCACTCTCACGGGAGTTCTGCGCCGAATGCATTACTGGGAGGCAGAGGGCTCCCATAAAACTATCTCCTCTCTCGCTGCCGTAAGAGTTCGCTATCATTAACGTCACCGACGCGGAATCTACGCTTTCATTTCATGACCTCCAGTCATACCTCTGACTATACAACATTTACCTTGACGAAAATCCTTCTGCTTCCAAGGAAAAAGACATTATGCGAGAAGGAAACTTCGCTTCTATACAATTCTTCACTTTTTAGGAATCCTTTAGGCAGAGTTCACTCTGAAGGAACTCTTTAAGAGGAGTTCACTTTGAAGGAACTCTTCACGAAGAGTTTATTCTTCAAAAACTATAAAATTTCGAGATACCGGATAGCTCACTTCACTTATTTTGAGAACTCTACATAGTTACTCTTCATAAAGGATCCACTTTTTAGGAAGTCTTAAGGAAGGGTTTGCACTTCAAGAGCTTTGCATTGGGTATTATTTCGGTAGAAAATCATGATTATTTCCGTACATTTCTCCAACACGAAAAAAATACTAAACAAAAAACCCAAACTTCGCATCAGTACTTAATAATTCGATCCCACGAAGCGCACTCAAAGTAATTAGTTTTAAAAACTCGAGCTCGAAAATAGATCGATCAAATCTGATTGATGAAACGCCAGACTCGAACTTTCCACTCGTTCGATAATCATTCAAGTAATGTAACTGTACGAATCAAAATAAAAAACCTCTCAGTGATATTCCACGAAACACTTCGAGTTGCGAGGACGTAATCAAGTCCCTATTTCCTTAATCCTAACAAATCGAATTTAACCGTCAACCCAGTTCGCAACGACGCGGATCGCGAGTCGGAGTTTTCTAAAGATCCTGCGCCAGGTGCCCAGTTGGAATAAGAAGAAGGCGTTCAAAAGCAGTGCGTGTCATTAGAGAGCGTGAAAGACGTGACAAATGACGATCTGTCTGACTCTGAATGCGCATTGGCGCCCCCTATCGCTGCAGCTCGTTTGTTTGCGGTCACACATTGTCGGTGAACTCTCGCATCCTCTGCAATCCCGTGTGAGAGAATCCGATTCGCCATGGATCCTTGGGGATGTTTTGACGGCCGCTTGACGAGCGATTGTCCTCTCGTCGTTGCGGAACTCGAGTGTCTCCGCTGGCTTTTTTTTCGTACGACGAATTTCCGATCGAGAGAAAAAACGTTTTTTGTAGGTACGTTCGAGAGTGGCAGATGAGAAGAGTCGAATGGGGTCGGGGGAAGTACATTATTCGATGTAGTTCATTAATTATGCTCACTCTTCATCCGGGGAATGGAAATGACTTTGAACTTAATATTCGAGCAATTAATTTCTCGAGCCTTGTACCTTTGAGTAACTTGAGAAATTGATATGTTAAAAACTTTTGTTGCAACTTCCGAAGGGTTTTTTTTTGGCTATGGAAGGGGATAAAAGAATTAATTTGGCGTCAAAAATAATATTCTACAATGAAATTGTTTATTGTGAAGAATAAACAATAAAATACGTGATGTTAATCGAACCAAATTCATAAACAATTACGAAAATTGATTAATCAGTAGACCAAAGAATGAATAAATTGCTTGGAGTGAACTCTGGAAAGAGTAAAAATACTGCCATAGATTAGAGTGAGTTTTTCATTCCAATTGAGTAAGAGTTCAGTCTTTAAGAGTGTAATGAGTTCATCACTACCATCTTAGATTACTCTGTCCTATTTCTTTTTCGATAACACTTAATTAATTCTCAAACGTACAATATTGTTTTATCGCGTTCATACTAATAAATAGATTTTTAGATTATATTATGCCTTAGTTTCCTATCACTTTTAAATTTAGTATTAAGCGAACTATTATATTTTAAGTACAAATAGGTCAATCGATTTTTGATTGATCTTTGCACACGTCGTTGTAAAACAAAAACCCACGTCGACCAATCATCGATGGGGTTCACATTTTATTTAAGGTGCGCGCGCGAGCATTTAACTTTTCTTTGATTCTCGAACTTAAACAACACGAACTCGTAGTAAAATTCTTATAAGTGACTGCGATCACTATCAAATACTTCTAAAAGTTTGATAAAAAGTATAAAACACTAAAACGCTAACAAAGAAAACCTCGAGAAATTTATTCTACTGGACCACGTCTAGTAAAACCTCTGCAAGCCCGAATCCGCGCAAGGAGCTATTCGGAAATAAAGGCGAACCTTCTCATCCAAAATAAAC
>JABFQM010003454.1:0-11717 GCA_022816865.1 Zelostemma sp. ZL-2020
ATAGAATGGAGACTATTGAGGACCATTTGAGATCCGAAAATTTTACTAGTGAGAACATTGAGATCCATTTGAGGTTCGAAATATGACGAGAACAATAGAATGGAGACTATTGAGGACCATTTGAGATCCAAAAATTCTGCCTCGGGTCCACTCCTTTTTGTTCGTGGGCTTGTCGCATCACTTTTTGGCCACTGGTTCACTTTGTAAAACCACGCAATCCGCAATAAATCTGCTGCGTATTATTAAACTGCGTTTTATAGTTTGTCCAGAACTCCTAGTACCCAATTACAGACGACAAAAAAACCGAATTAACGGAAGATTAGGAGTGCAACCATCCATTCATTTGGCAAATATGGCGTGTTACCCTTTTCATTTCCGTCATGGGGCGACGTTTTAAAGACCACCTTGTTGGTCGTGAATGACCACCGATTACATAGTCAAATACCGTAGGAACCCCCTCGAAACAAGCCGAGGGGGCGCTGGCTTGATTTACGAGCCAAATCTCGAGTAAATGCACGTTTGCGCGCTTCGCCGGGCGTGAAATGATTTTTGAGGAGACGGAACCGGCAGCCATTTCCCAACAGTTCCGGTCTCGGTGCAGGTTGGACATTAATTGGCCCCATCGCAATGTGGGAACCCGCTAATTTCCAAGCATTTCATCAATCGTTATATTCAAATGATGCTCTGATTTCTTCCCGAAGAAAATGTTTCATTTTTCGACAATTCAGGATCATCCCAGTTAATTGACTTTAATCTAGTTTGCACCAGCACAAGATGAATTTACGGAGATGCATCTCCCTCGATGTTACGTACATTATTCATTTCTATATTTCCTGCGCTCTTCGCGGAATGGCCATTTGTTGGCACTTAATCAAGTGCGATGCTGCGCATTATCTCATCTGCTATAAATTTGAGGACGTTTTTGCCAATTATACGAATAGGATGGATTCGGTTTTATCGGGTGAAGTCAAACAGAAGCGTTTGCCCCCGAAAGATACGACAATTTATACATGTCTGCTAGAGATTAGCTTTTTTTACCTTTGTTTTATTTTTTTGCACCCGCAAGCTATGAAGCTACTGTTTTCATGACTTTCATTTCTCTTCATTTTCATCATTGTTCCGGTTCGATCCGCTGTACCGAGTTCAGATAAGATAGCTACTGCATTTTTCTATCTTCGTCCGGGAAAAACGTTTTATCGGATCGACATGAAATGTCGAAGTTTCAATTTTCTAAATCTTGTGTAAGAATTGGATAATTTTAACTGCACGCGGATCGATAAAACTGGGTAAATTAACGTTTCGTCGCATTTTTTAACGATTCAGCGTAGTCGTTTCGAAGGAAAAAAATCGAAACTCGCGAATAACAAAACTTGCGACATTATTCATGTTTCGTAATCGAGCGATCAATTCCATTAATTTACGAAATAGGAAATCCGCGTGGGAAGTCTTCGAAGGTATCTACGAAGCGTCGAGGTGCGCGTGTGATTTAAAAAAAACAAAAAGGCATATCGCTTTTATCTGTTTCGGAGAAAGAGGAGGATTTTCGCAGCAGGCTACCGAAAGAGCAAAGGTCGTTGCGATAATGGAATCATTTCGCGTCGCGACTGCATCGCGTTGATAAAACTCGACTTTGTGCAGTATAAACATCAAATATTCCCAGTAGTTTACGAAATTTGCAAAACACTACTTGTGACACATGCTATTAATCAATATTGACGTCAAAAGTTGTTCGTAAAAAACTATAATTTGAATTCTAAAGTTTCGAAAAAGTTGTAGATGGCGCGCCACACACGTCGCGGATTTTAACGGCGGTCGGAAACAGAGAAATCCTTTCGTATCCTTCCATTTTCTCTCTCTCTCTTTCTCTCTCGTTCGAGCGAGAAGAAGCAGACGAGAAAAATATAACCAAAAGCCCCATGTAAATTTACGTAAAACTGTCACAGCTGAGGCTAAAAAACGGATAAAACGAGCGAATTATTCGAAGCCGCATTGTCAGCGGCAGCAGCAACAATAAGTACAATGTTTCCTCTCGGTGACGTACTACTCGATCTTTAAATCTTTCGGAAATTGACGTCCCCATGGCGAACGATCGCGAAGTGCTCCGGGAAATTTGGGAAGGGAAAATTCCCGTGTGCTTTCAGCTGGATTCCGAAGAAGTTTTCGAAATTCAAGCCCCGGACCCGTTTTATCTGATGGTACCTAGATTAAGTTATTTTCCTCTCTGTACAGACAAGGTGCGTACTTCAAACTACATATTTGTACTTTGCGAAAAATTTTTGACAGTCGAAGTGTGGAAAACAAAAAGCCGCTGCGGGAATTAATTGAAAACGTTGAATTTTCAGGTGCGAAAACATTTCACGCGCTTTATACAGCAAGATAAACAAGATAAAGAAATGTGGCTGGAATTCAACGGGAGCCCTTTAAAGTGGCATCTTCCCATCGGGGTTCTTTTGGATCTTCACTGCAACGATGTCCAGCTTCCTTGGAACATCGTGGTGCACTTCGATAAATTCCCGGAAAATGTCATAATGCATTGTCAGAGCAAGTATGGTCCCAAGTTTTGAAAAAAACTGAAAATCACCGAAACTTACATTTCTGCCGTTTCAGAGACGTCATAGAAGCGTACTTTTTATCCTGCATTAAAGAAGCAGACGTTTTGAAGCACAGAGGCCAAGTGGTATCGAACATGCAAAAAAAGGATCACAATCAGCTCTGGCTCGGCCTCCTCAACGACAAATTCGATCAGTTTTGGGCGGTCAATCGGAGGCTCATGGAAAGCAGTAACGACGACGGCTTCAAATACATAGCATTTCGCTGTTACACGAGCGAAGAAAACTACATACAAAAATTGGTGAAACCCGTGAACGAAGAAGGCCAACGTAAAACGCTGAAGCATTTAACGAACGAAGTTTTCCCGGAAATGGACAATGGTAGAGCATTCTAAATGCTACGAAATGTAACGATTTTCTACATTCTTTCTTTGATTCGCAGTCCAAGTTCGCACGCACGGGATAAGTCCGCCTTTGGAAACTCCGCTGCAGTGGATGTCGGAACATCTGAGTTACCCGGACAACTTTTTACATTTATGTATCTCCACGTCGTAATACCAACGTACATGAACATGAACATCGCGAGTAAAACTGTAATCCATTGCTGATCTCTGACGCGAGGTTCAAGACTCGGATAATTTTATTTTTTTACTATTCCTACGATCTAGATATTTATTTAACAAAAATGCAATGAGAACGTAAATCGAACAATGAAATATGCGCTGGTGTGTAAATCGAATGTATGCATACTTTTTGTATATACGAATGTAGGATTGAATGATCTTTTAATGATTTCAAGAGTCTTTTCAAATTCTTTTGTCTTTATATTCTTCAAACTTAACTTGTCCAATAATTCAAGTATCCCGATGATTGAAAGTCTTTCGAAAGCTGTGGTACACTTGCGAAAATTGCCGGAACATCGGCTGGCGTCTACTGGCACGTTGCGAAGAAGTCACGGGATTGTGAACAATCACGGGATCGTTTCCGAAACTGCTGTACTCCATGGTTCGTCGACTGTTGCCAAAAGTCAGATAACTCTCAACTTTGTCCTCGCGCTGTTGCTCCTGTTCAAAATTGCATCACGTTAATTTTTCTCCTTACAATGAAAAATCTGGAAACGCAATAAAATAATTACTTCGAATATAATCAGCGCCGTGTCTTGATATCGTCTGTGAATTTCTTCCAGGCTCAACGCGGTCTTCACTGGGGGCGGTACATATCGCGTTGACATTTACGCTGGTCTTCGGAGGCTACTTATTCCTCGGAATTGGTCCTGCAAAAAGAAACAACTGCGATTTCGAAGAAAACTCGAGTCCCCCTAATCGACGCGATCTGCGGTAAAAAGTACGCTCGTGTTCAAGGAACTGGGTAAAATTATCAGAGGAGATTAACGTGCCGCATCTCCTTGTCAAGATAGTAAAAGGGACCGGGGAGTACGCAACGCTCGGATAAAAATACAAACGTTGGCCTTTGGCATCGCTCTTTTTTTACGCCGAACGTTTTTCGGTCCTTCTAGAGTTCTTGCTGGAACATCGCGGAGACAAATGCCGAGGACGTTACGGGGCGGAAGGAGAATTCATAAATTCACCAGTTGCAATTTCAATTCTTCTGTCACGCCGATTAAAGCGTTCCTGCCCAGCAGCCAACGAGAATTTATTGACTTTGATTGAGTCGTTGTATCATGGCGTTTCGAGCGGATTCAAGGCCCGATCCGTGCACACATCGACCTTAATGAATATGTTTCGTGTTATAAAAGTAATCGACGAGGTCGTTTCCTGGGGTGGCTGCGGGACTTTAATCCAGCGTTCATTTAGACGAGGTGCAATTCGGAAAATTCAGCAAAAATGTATCCATTTTCAATAAACGAAATCGTAAAATCGATGTAATTCATTTTAAAATTGTTTTATCATCGGTAAAACAGCGAGCGACTCGACGCGGTTGATAAAAAAGAGCGCGAGGAAGGAGTTGCCGACGCCAGGCGCGAATTCAAATGCCCGATATGAATTTCTTTGTTCGTAATCACGCACGAATCCAGGCATAAAATGTAACGAGTCTTTGTTTTGATACAGCGTATGCAACGAGTGTTTCATTTTTATCCAGTCTCTTTTAGTGTCGCATTCCAGCTACGCATACGTGCGCACACGCACGCGGCGGTGGCCGCGTTATCACGGCGGTCGCTGATTGGCCGCGTATTACGTGTAGGCATGTGTGCATAGGAAGCTTATGAACTTTGTGTAGGTCACATGGTTCAGCAACCGACTTTGTGATAAGGGCATACAATGCCGATGCAATACGGATATGCACATTTTATCCCGATCGTCATCTACATTTGCACGACTTTGTAAATCTTTGGCTTGGTATATATTTTCGCGTCACGGTCTTAAACACTCGCGACGAGAGCTGGATACGTTGATATTTTTCTGCTCCGTGCCATGAATTATGAATAGCATTCTTGCTAAGTCTTTTCCATATGCACGAACGACGATGGATTTACATGATAATTTGATATACATGTTTATTCATTTATAGTTTACTCTGGCTATGTGCTTTTTTGGCGTGCTATGAAAAGCGATAAAAACAATCGTAAAATTAACTCTTTCACGCCTTCTCTTCCCTCTCCCGAATGTTAAAAATGACAGTTTCCTTTTTTTAGGCATATTCGATTATTCAACGAGTCGTTAATTGGGAGTTGAGATTGCAAGATCGTATTTCATTTCGGTTTTGACACGCCGATATTTCGTGCGTGCAAAAAATTGCGTTCTGCTATAAAACTCGAAACGTGAAATTTAAATCGATCGAATCGTGATTTCGTCGATTCGAATGAATGATCGAATTCCCGGTAAAATCTTATTGGGAGAATAATTCGGTTTTTTGGGAGAAAGAGATGATTAATCGGCGCATAAATATCTTCGCATTTTTTTCGTAATTTAGGAACACGCGAATCGAAATCCAATATGGCGGTCGATGAAAACCGGAAG
Source organism: Zelostemma sp. ZL-2020 (assembly GCA_022816865.1). Taxonomy (NCBI): domain Eukaryota; kingdom Metazoa; phylum Arthropoda; class Insecta; order Hymenoptera; family Platygastridae; genus Zelostemma; species Zelostemma sp. ZL-2020. The sequence continues at coordinate 5,528 of JABFQM010003454.1, forward strand.
TTCGCGCGTATTTTTTTTGCACCGATGCGAAAACAAGTGTCGCGAAATTGTAAAATTGCACTTACTTGATTTCGTTGGATCCGTTGCATTCCTTTGCTCGCCGAAGAAAGTTCCGAAAATGTGGGAAAATTTCTTCGAAATGTCACATTTAAAACGTCGATAAAAGTACTCGAAATCTAAGTGAAGTTAGGTTAGAAAAATAGTGGGAGGGTCGTTCTCTTTTCCCGCCCACTGAAAATACGAAAAATGACGCCGAAATGTCGCAATTGTGTTGTTTTCTGTATTTACACGAATTCGGGTAGAACGTGCTTAAATGTTTTCGAGTGGATCGTGATTTTCCCTCACGTACGTGCGTGTTTACTTAGTTTTTCAAGGAATAGTGCGTGTTTCATAGACTCGTACCCCATCGAACTTGTCAGATTTTCTTATCGATGTTGATAACGGATATAGATATCAGTGTCCCCCCAAAAACGTGAGTAAATACTTTTTGAACCGCTTTCCGTGTGGTCAATGTACTTACGATTTGGCTCAATTTTTACACACGACGAAGCGAATTCGCGCGTCATTCCTCCATCTTGGATTTTCACGATTTTCGTACTTTTTTCAATTTAGATTCTGAAAAATGAAGAAAAAGAGAAAAAGATGTACACTCAAAATTGATATTTCCGTATGAAATGCAATAAAATCGATAGAAAAAGAACGTTTTTCGATAGGGGATAAATAATTCGAGACGTTCCATCTTTTAAAATAATATTTTGTATTTTCATTCAATGAGACTTTTCAATCTTTACATTTCTGTAAATATAATACAATAATATTTTGAACAACTTCTCTTTTCCAAGCGTATAAAAGAGGACATTGCTTTCACGCATTCGCAATATTTTCTTCGCTCTCTTACACATATTTGTAACTATATTCATCGAGCGCAGTGCAAAATTTCCCCCAGAATACACCAGACATTTCCGAAACAGCAAATTCACCGCAATTTTCAATGGATTTTTCGAAATTTCATTTCAAAAGGAACTCGCATTGTTGTATTCCGCGTACGAAAATCTAGTTACATCGTAAATTCAGCTATCTAACATCTTAATTTGCACTCGTTGAGGCACCAATTTGAGAGCGAAAAAAACTGCGCGCGCCAAATTTTTCGGACCCAAATTCCCCAGAAATCGAATCAATGCAATCCGGAGTAAATTTTTCGGGAAAAATCCGAAAAACCCAGCCCGCGAAATATCATTAAAAATCATTACGAAGTGACTTCCGACAATCACACCGAGTCAAAAGTGCTGCTCGTTCACGAATTCCACCGGCGATAATAAGCCGCGGACGAGACATATTATTTCGTTTAGTCACCGCGTGACTCACGTTCGATAGTGTAAAAATGAAGTTGTTCTCAAAAATATATTGCACAATACAAAACGATATCGCCGTGGCAGACTTCTATAAAATTGCCATTCCCAGCTCGTGAACGTCCAGCACAGTTTTGAACTTTGAGCTGCCTTTGGCAAAAAAACGCTTCCCCGCGGATTCCTTGCCTCGAGGCTTTAAGGCACGACTCGACTCCCGAAATTTCTCGCTCCGCAGCGCGAAAATCCACGCGAAAGTTCAAAAATTCCAAGCGCGAATTCGCGCTCCCTTTCATAAAATTTTGATAAATATACGTACTCTCTCTCTCTTTCATTCACCTGTACAATATATGTATAATATATAATATGAACTATACAACGTAGTCTCTGTTTTTCTATGCATAGGTAAATTGCGGCCCGTGAGCAGACGGTCCTTTATTTATACGCGTTCGAAAAATATTGCTCGTAATATGCCTTTGATAATAGACTCTTGTCGGCTTCGCTCGAAGGCGCGGACATGCACGCATGATCAAAACGCACAATTCGCTCTTTCGTCAGTCATTCGGCGCTACATTACGTTATGGCATTATGTCATTGATTATGGCTTATCATACGTCATTCTTTTCATTGCTTCCTTGACCTGGCTCGCAGGTAAGGCACGAACTTTAGTCCCCATATTCGGAACGGAATATTTCTGCACTTTTCGAAGATTCCGAAGTGCGCAGTACACGAAGGCTTGGGGTTAGATAATGTATTGCGTAACCAGAAATTACTACCGCCAATCATTCATCGTCGCTTTTTACACCGAATTTCTTTTGTTCCTATCGAATCGATTCGTTTTTCGAAAAAGCCTTGGTTATGATGATGATTTTTTATCTGTGTTTACTGTTAAAAATAGCAATTAAGATACAAAGAGAAATGGAATTTTTCAAGGCACTTTGCGACATTTTTCTAAAAATCCGGCGGAGTTTGTACCGTAATTAATGCATTTTATCGTTTGAAATAGGGCACTTATTGCACAAACGATGGAAGAGTGAACAAAACGCGTCTTTTGGCTTGTGAAAGGCACACGAGAAAGATGAATTTAATTTTCATCGTTGAACGTTGTAATAGTGGTACACCATAATTTGGTTTGCGTCAATATCTGCTCGGAAAATAGATTATTTAAACAAACATGGTCCAAAGTCTTAAAATTAGACGGCAATGTTTATATTATTTGACACGCGCGGTTTAAAAAAACGCTTGGGTATTGATCATCATTTGTACCAATTTGTACTCGGGTAAATATTTCAACTCTCGAGTTTGTATCGATGTGGAAGCAGAGTTATCACAAATGACTTCCATTTTCGGCAAAACTTGATCAATTATGTACATATTTACACTCTTTACTTTACGCGTAGAACGAAGAGAAAAAGAACGTAAGATCATACAAACGTCGCTACATAATACTTTTTATATTACATGTATTTGCGTACGTGGAAGCAATAATTTGAGCAATTCATTGACATCTTTCTTTGTATTTGTGGCCTAAGGATGTATGGGACATGCGCCGACTCCAAATCTTCAAAAAAGGTCAATAAATCATTAAAAAACTACCAACGATTGTAAAACTGTTAAAAATCCCATAAAAGAATCAGAAAAAAATACTCTTTCGTAGTTTTTTAAACGAATCAATGATAATCGATGTTAAAATCAAGTTTTCCGCTCGCGCGAGTCATCAAAACAAAAAAGAAGTCATTAACGACTCGAAAAAAATACACCAAAACGACATGTCGTTAAAAAAACATTACAACCGAATATTCCATACATCCCTAAACTCGCATTCCCCCAGTTTTCATGTCGACCATCCCCGACATCGCGGAAAGGTCACGAAGCAACGAATTCGTCTCGCCAGGCCCCAAAACCGAATTCTGACAACATTCAGTTACCGACACTCTACGTATAATGAGGACTTGCTGGGTACCGAACAAAGGCACTTTTGACCCTTGGGACGTACAAATTCTGCTGCGCTCTGCTCCAGGAGATCGGGAGCCTCAAGTTCAGCTTGAGCGCGTAGCCCCGGTCTTCGTTAAGATTACAGATACTCTGGCAATTATTGTTGTTACTCGCGTGCGTGGAATCGGCGACTGTGGCGGCAGGTTTACTCACGGGGTTGTCTAAATAAGGCTTGAAGAGTATGGCGTCCTTCTTGGAAGACGGCGCCGAAGGCGTTGCGACCGTGCTGCTGACCGGTTCCGTCTGCGGCGTCGTCTCGCACGTCTTCGGTTTCACCAGACACAACGGCGCGTCCTGAGGTGGTTGCTCTTGGCAGGAAGCCGGCCGGTTTTCGTCCACGCCGCCGATAAAGATTTTCTTTGGCCAAGACACGCCGGCGTCGTCGTAGCAACAGGAAAGAGGGCACAGCGGCCTTTTCAAGCTCTGAGGAGCGACCTCGTCTTCTCTGGGCGAGTAGCAATAAAGATTCTCCTGGTAACGTTGCTGCGGCAACGAATCCGAGTAGCAATTCGGGGCCAGGTTAATCGTGTTCTCGGCGCAGCAGGAAAGATTGCAATTCCTACCGAAAGGGATCTCCGAATTTTCCACCAGGTGGCAGCTGTACATGTACGCGGGGGTGGAAGGCACAGGGGAAGATTCCAGGTCGCAGCAGTAGGATCGAGGCGAACGATCGAGCTCCGTTTCCAAGACCATGCACTTGGTTCGAAGGTCAACCGGGGAACCCGGTTGCGCGATGCAGGAGTCGTGAACGGGGCCTAAACGCTGACGAGAATTGCCTCCTCGAAGGGTGATTTCGTCCCGCAGCACGGCTTCCTGGCCGAGCCATTTTTGCACCTGGCGGCGATTGATGCCGAATTTCTTGGCGGTGGCGCGCTGGTTCCCGGCCACGTCCATGTCCCGATGGAACGCGTCGAGGACATCGAGTTTGAAGCGCAGGGAGAAGGATCTCCTCCTCGCGAGATCGCTCGAAGGGTTTTGGTAATGCATCGGAAAGGAGAAATCCGCGTCTATCTCGCTGTCGGAGCAATTACTGCTGGACCTGTAAGAACTCGCGGGGCCTTGGGGACTCGGGGGGCCCGAAAAAGAAGCCCCGACTCGCGTAGGGCTCGACGGTGCTCTCGCTCTCAGGGATGAAGCAGGTGTTCGTTCCCTCTCCTCGTGCGTCGATTTTACTTTCGGCTTTTGGCTCTCGTCCTCTTCTTCCTCCTTCGGAAACTCCTCGGCGGTGATTTCTTCGGCCGGTGCTCCCGCGATTTCGGCTTCTCTCTCGCGGCAACGCGGCATCTCGCGTTGCACGTGCAAGTTTATACGAGGCGGGCTCGCGCGTTCATTCTTCAGGCCGTTGAGGAGAGCGGCGGCGTAAAGAGGGGGAGAAGGGACGGCTCTTTGAATGCTCGGGGATCCCGGCATTAGCTCGTACGGGCCTGGCGTCGCCGCCGAGTCTGGGCTCGCTCGTTCCATCTTTATCTCGGCTGACGCGAAGATCGGCGTACGCGAAGCGGCGTCATCCCCGGGCAAAGAGTTCGACTCTTTGTGCCGATGCCGAAGCTGAAACGGCAAATTGCTTTTCCCGATTTTCTGCTGCGTCGACTGGTATCCGGTTATTGGGTGTTGGTAAACTTCGGCTCCGGCAAACACGGGATTCTCGAATCCCTCGGGACTACTCACCGCAGCTGCTGACGTGACGTCGTACTTTAGCACCTCGTGATGATAATGATGATGATTTCGGGGCCGTTGTTGCTGCTCCGGGTAAGAAATCGTCGCGGCGGAATTCAAAGGTGGCGGCGCGTAATCCGAGGACGAGGGGGAGGCTTGTCGTCGCTGCGAAGGAACAACGGCGGCGGCGGTAGCGAGCTCGTCGCCGTGCAGTCTGGCGCGACTGAGGTTCAAGGCCGGCGATAGCAGAGTCACCGCGGTGGCGCCGGGCATCTCCGCGAGCGAGTTTTCGAGGGGCTTCGTCGACGACGCGATACTCGCGCCACTTTCCGCGCAGCCTTTTCGCAAATTATCCTCGCACTGTAGCCACTTCTGGATCTGCCTCCTGTGGATGCCGTACTTCCTCGCGGTCGCTCGCTGATTTCCCCTGCACTCGGTGTCGTTTCTGTACGAATCCAGAACCTTGAGTTTGAAAGCCGGCGGGAAAATGCGTCGACTGCCCATGACGCCGACGTTTTTTCGTACGGCGGATGGCCGTTGATGATGGTGATTGTGCGGAGTCGAAGGCTGCTGCGGCTTCATCACCATTTTCACTGTGTTTCCTTCACCTATCACTTCGCTCACGCCGTGTGCCATAATGTTTTCACGCGCGGTGCACTAAACCGCACTCGAGTGAGTCAAACGAACGAGAAAGACCGTCGGGGACCGTGGCGGAAAACTAGGAACGACGCACGGGGATACCTTAACGCGTAACATTGCACGGAGTGGCCTGACCGCGCGGCGCACGGAGTTCCTTTTAGGTCTTGGTAGATGCCGTAACTAATTTTCATCCCCACTCGTACGTTCGACTGCGGCTGTGCTTCCCACTGAAACACTCTCTCCCCTCTCTCTGTACACGCGGATCCGAGAGTCTTCGCTGGCTCTCTCACCCCACCGTTTTTACCAGCGCACGGTGCTGGTCCTCCCTCTCTCCCTTTCGCACTCCGGCAAACTCGAAAGTCCCTCTCACTTCCTTCCACCCCACCCCTCGCACAGCCACAGCCCCGGTCTTTCTCTTTCTCCTGCCTCCCACGGCCCACACCTATCTCCCCTGTACTTCTTTCCACTTCTTCCGCCAGTTCACAGTCGACGCAGCACTCACCCTCCTCCTTTTCACCTCGACACCAGCAACCTCCCTCACTTCATGTCTCCCC
>JABFQM010003455.1:0-11716 GCA_022816865.1 Zelostemma sp. ZL-2020
TTATTCATCGTATAGACAAATACATTCGAGTGGTCACTAATTAGGACGTACACAAATAGGGACATTTAACCTTACATTCGATAGGGCACTAATCGGGACATGGACACAAATAGGGACATTTACCTTAGTTTCTACAATTAAACGAATTTTTTCGTCAAATCGCACGGTTCCCGCACAATACACAACGACATGTGTTTGGTTTAACAACAGTCTCCGATTTTCAACGGATATTCCTAAGTCACTGGCCCCTGTATCCCCCGCAATTATTTGTATTTGGTTTTGGAAGTTCGGTCTCTTGCATTTCAATAGGTCATATATCTTTCAAACAAACATTTCAAAAACATATTATTCCAGTAAAAATGTTAAATTTTTATCGAATTTTTCTACGAACGACTTACCGGATCGTCGAAAAGTTCTTTCATACGTTCTTCTACTGTTTTTCCTTTCTTTGATCTCATGAGTACGAAAATTTTTTTCACTCTAGGACAGCATCTGCAATTTTTCACGTTATTAAACGACAATACAGCGCGATATCCAAAGACGTACGTACCGCAGATACTTTTCTATCAATAGTTTTCCCATAAACCCGAAGCCCCCTGTTATGAAAATATTTAAACCATTGTAGAACTCATTAATTTCGCTAATTTCCTTTTTGCGTGGTTCCTCATTGAAACCAATGAAATCGTTTATGTAATTTTGACTTGTTTTCTCTTCCATCTTCATTGATTAACTAGCAATATAAAATAAAGAACCAATGTAAATTCACTGAAAACAAGCTAATGATCCGAAGTTACACCATTGATACAATATTACTATACAATGCAGTTTTCACCAGCATAAATGATGGCGCTAAATGTATCATAGTTTCTTCGATAGTATTATTGCCACTAATTGGGAAAATGTCGAAAGTCCATGTCTTTCCAGAGTCGTTGCCTTCGCCGACTTTTGTAGCGTCGTATGTGTCGTGTTAGTTGTGATATTTCATAATTTGGTTTAGTTTTTCATGCGCTGAAATTTCTATACCACCAGAGTTCGAAACTCTTTGAACTTACTAAATTTTTCCCTGCAAAGTCCTGCATAATATAATACGTTTTTCAATACGAAAAATTGCAATTGCACATCTAGTTTTATTTGGAAAAAATCAAATACATCAGATAATAAACATATTATCTATACTTCACGTCGTGTGAAGAATCAGGGAAAAGTACACAATTCGATGTTGCAGACATGTATTGCAGCAAAAATAATTCGTCTCGCGTTCGACTTGCTAGTTGCTACATTTTTTCATGAAAAATGTAGTAGTCGGATTGCACTCGTGGCCTATGACAAAATGTATGAAAAATAATGCAAAAATGCTCGAAAATTCAAAGAGACTGGACTATTTCGACGCAAAAAGAATTTTTTAAACTGACTACATAATTTTGCGATTTTCTTATTACAAGAGAATTTATCTCCACGTGAGATCCGAACAAGTACCATTCAACAAGTGCACAGTTGATCAAGCAACATCGAAATACGAGAATCCAATTAATGCCGAATTAAACTGAATTGTATTATCATATTTGCGTGCACTGATTTCTTCCTCTTGATATGTGTTTTCGTTTTTCGTAGTGAGAATGCAGATCAAAATTTATCCATTCAAATTGAAAGAAGTCGCTCTGTTATGATCGCCATTTTATACAAAACGGACTAAAAGGGACTTGGAGAAGTGATACTTTTAAAAATGTTATTCGCTCGATTCTAATGTAGTTATGTTGTTCGATATGAAGCGTTATTATACAATGTAACTCATGTTTTCACCAAGTTTTGTGTCACCAGGTCAAGGCACGAATGCAAAGCGCTCTCTTTGTCACCGCAAAAATTTAATAAGTAGCCAGTGCCATAATCGCCGTGTATTTTGTAAATCCTGCACCTCTCTAAATCGGAATCAGTAAATGTATGAGATAACGTTGAGAAGTTGTATCGTAAAGTGCGTAAAACGTTTTCGATTAAATACAATTTGTCAAGGCGACTCAGCAATTCGATAATTCAGTACAAATGTTGGAAAATGCGAGTAAAGAAGACATACAAATACTTAACAAATATTCGGAAACTAAAAAATATAAGGATTCACTGAAAAATTGAAGCCAATAACAAATCAAGCCTTCACTGAAAGTTCGGGAACGATTTTCGAAATGATTCTGGAAATGTTTAAAATAACGAAGATGACCAATGAAAAAAATTAGTGATTATTTCGAACTTCCAAAAGCCCCTGCTTACATGGAATTATTCCAATTTTCCGATCGTAAAAAAACGCGGATGTTTTTTCCATTAAAAATGCCAGTAACAACAAAAACGACGATTTTTCTGAAATTAAATAAATACATGTTTGTTTAAATTAGATAAATGTATGTTTGTTTACAGGGAAATTGTTAACTGGACAAAATACACGGTGGTCAGAAATGTCCGGATTCCGTCCAGAAATGACCACAAATGTCCACAGTAATTTTTTCCACATTTGTGGGCATTTTTGTTTCCGAAATTAAAAATCCGGACAATTTTGATCAAATTGTCAAATGGAAATTCTCAAATTCTCACGGATTTCGAACAGAGAAATCGTAAATTTTATTCTTATAGTCTTACTTTTCAAATCACGAAAAAAAGCCCGCGATCAAACCGACCACCAATCACGAACTTTCACTTTCGGGAAATACAACTCACGTGATTGGTCGATCGCAGGACTTCGGAGAATGTCAAGAAAACAACGCTGAGAGAGAAAACAGCACGAACCGTCAGTCGAACCGATGATTTTGAAAAATAATAAACTAAGCTCCTAAAATCTACAAATTATTCTATAAAGATGAAACTGGTAATGCAATTTCCAATCATTCGTTAATTTTTTAGACAGAATCAGTATTTACGTTTCATAACCTCACTAATCACAACAATTTGTATTTTCTACAGCGGACAATTTTTAAGTTTGGCTTTAAAAACAATTCTCAAATCGAGTTACGTTTTCGCGAATTCGGACGAACATTTTGCAGAGTAAGTTGATTATTGTCTTTTCGGTCATTTGAGTTCGCCAGCACAAATCGTATAAATAAGTTGCTGCATTTGTCTATTTTACAAATCACATAAATAAATTGTTGCTGCTTTTTCCCTATTTTAGAAAATTGTAGAACCGCCTGAAATCGCAACGAAATCAGACAAAAATGGGGATTTGATCGGACCACCTCATCCAGTGTCCAATCTGAGACCTATAGTTTTTCATAAACCGAGCACTGAATCGAAGTTGGAAACTAAATACAGAGAAACTCGAGCAGCGACGCAATTGTGGAACCAAAATTTTTGGACGCAGCATAATTCCAGTTTTGTTGCAGTATTTTTCAAAACATCTCATTGCGCCAAGTATGGTGAAATCATAAACCTGAAAGCTAACAAATTTTGCATTGCAGGAACGCAAAGGATTCCAAGAGAAACTAAAGTCCCAAGGAAAGGAGACTTTAACCGCCGATGAAATGTCTGTATTTTACAAAAAATTTCTTGACAAAAACTGGTGGAACCATTACAATTACAACGTCGAGTGGTACAAGAGAAACATTTTCATTCTGTTCCTCGAAATTCGAGTGAGATTGAAAAAATTAAAATTTAAGTAGTATGGGAATTTTATGTTCTACCTTCTTTGTAAATACTCGCGGGAAATCTACTTGGGTGCATTCTCACTCAAGTACCTCGCTGTAAATAAAAGAGTTGTTGATATTAAAAAATTTGAAACTAAAGAATGAATCAACTCACGCTGATTTTTGGCACGTAAAACCTCTTGTTTCAACTGCTCCATTTGTGCCTCTTTCGCGTTCAGCAAATTTGTCATCAACTTTTTGTCTCTCATGTTGATCTTTGTCGCTTGTTGAAGTTCCAGACTGAACCTGTGCAATTTTTCCGCCGTGTACTTTGCGGTGAGCAAAGCTGTCTGTTTCTGTTCGTTGACGTGCTCCATTTTTTCCTTCAACGCATCGCAGTTTACACATGGAGGCGAATTTCTTCGGACAGTCTCTAGGTCTTTTTTAAGCGAATCATTCGTTTCTTTTTCGAATCGGAAATCACTTTGTAATTGTTTCAACTCCCTGGTAATTTGTAAAACCAATTCCGAACTCTCTTGAAGCAACTAAAAATGTACATAAATTTCCGTCGATCCAAAAAATTGTTCGTCGCCGCAAAAATACCTTCTTTTGCTTCTCGATCGTATCATTTTTATCCAAAATAATTTTTTCTTTAATTTTCTGTTCACAGAAATTTGTTTCTTTGAGATGCCGCAATTCTTCCTGCAGATCTTTGTTCATCTTTGCTTTGTCTTCGAGGGATTTGGCCAAAGTCAAATTCCCTTTTACTTTTTTTAGCTCTTCTTCCTTGAATTAAAAAGTACTGGGAAAGAGTAACAAACGAGCCTGATTTTCATGGAAAAGGAACTCACTTTTTCAGCGATTTCCCGATCTTTCTGATGCAAAGAGAGTCGTTGTTCATCGCAGATACCGATCAATTCGACCTCGCGCTTTTTTCGTGCTTTTACGATGTTTGTCAACTGCGCTATAATATTTTCGCATTTACGTTTTTCCATTTCCGTTGCAATTTCCCGTGCTTCCAACGCGCTTCTCATTTTTCCGTTTTCGCCTGAGCTTTCTAAAACTCTGAAATGACAAGGAATCATGCATTTCATCTGCCCTAGCTCCAATTTCATCTCACTTTCTTCTTTCAACTTCTAAGGCTTCATTCAATTCTTCGTACGTTGAATGCAGCATCACATTTTTTTTCGTTGCTTCGTTGAGTTCTCTCTAAAATATAAAAAGCAATTTTTGCATTCTTAATTATACAAAAAACTTCACTTCATTAAACTTACTTTCAACTGTGATACTTGATTCAACAAATCGTCTCTACCTCTCCTCATTAACTCGCATTGCTTTCCTAAATCTGCAGCTGCATTAGCTTGTCCTTCAACTTTCTTCAATGCATCTTTCAAAAAAACCGCTTGCTTTTCTGTACGTTCGTTGGCAAGCTTTACTGTAGTCATTATCGACCCCAATTCTTTTTCCAGCTCTTTCCTGCGTTTCCTCTCGTTTGAAAAATCCTGCATAAAGTTACTCAACTTTTTCAAGCTCATTTCGAAACTCTAACGAACCTTCAGCGAGCGCTCGATTTCTTGTTCGCTTTGATTTTCAACTAGCCTATTATTTTTCATTTTTTTATGTTTTATTGATATTTCGGGCATCACGAATTCAATATCGCGATACATTTCTTTCGATAAATCCGAACGTGATTGCCGGACGTTTTCGTTATCAAAATTTTCCATCTTTTGCAATTTACAAATCGCTGCGAGATCTTGATTAATTTTATCCAATCGGGAAACCATCAACGGACTACACATCGCAACTTTTTAACGGAATATTAATAATCCCGAACAAAATGAAATGCCGTTAATTGATCGAACAGTTACGACATGAATCCTCGATTGCCCTGAAGTTTGCAATTACCAAATAATTTTCAACGTCGGATTTCCATCGATCGATGTCACGTCGCGCTGTCAAGTTACATCAATTTCATTTTTTCTGCCTTTTTCTCGATGTATCGTAAAATGTCATGTAAAATCATTAAATTGTTAGTAACTGAATAATAAATTGAAAAAACGTCAATTGTAAAATTACGTAACAACGTGCAAGATCAAGAAGATCATCAGCGCGATTTTTCAACGTATTCGATGGACTCTGTGAAAGATGGAAGAGGAGATGATTTTCCGGGACGACATCGCGGTCCAAAAAAATGCCGAACCACGCTGATGTACAAAATTGCCAAAGAGAACGTTTCGTTTTACGATGGGACCGGCCCAAATTCGAAATACGTCAATTACAATTATTTGCTCTGCATGGGATTGTTGCTCTGGGTGTCGTTGTGTGCGATGGACGCGTTTTTTAACGTCGCGTCGTACAATAATCAAGGTAAAAAGTCGGCTCCGAAAAATCATTCGCGGCGCAGAAAAAATGTGTGAAAATAAAATGTTGCGCAGACGATTTTTCAGCTGCAGACATGGACTCGAAAGATATGGCCACTCATAAATCGAGCACTCGTAAAAGTTGGATAAGCATTTGGCCACTGACAAACAGCGTGTATTACGTTATCGCGTACATTTTTGTAATGGTTTTTACTGTTTGCTATTGCATCAGAAGCACCATGTCACCCAGGTAACATAATATATATACATCGAAAAAAACAAACATTTCCGACCTCATTTTTATCCTTTCCAGAGACTTGAATCGGATGATTCGAACGCGATTGATCGCTCGGAAAAGCGCTGATTCCGGAACGGAATCGGAAATGCCTGATAAAAGTTCGCTTTTTACGTTCGAACCGGATCGGATCGACTGCGAATCTCGTGATTTGCAGCTGAAGTCTTCGATGATTTGCGACTCGAAAAAATATCTGTGTTCCGGTGAAATCGCTCCGAAAATGTGCGAGACCGTTTTACCTTTCGAAATGTTCTCAACTTTGAGTGAAAATATTCGAGTCGAATTTCGAAAAGGATTCGGCGTGGATTCAACGGAGCTGGAATGTTCGAATAATGAAATCCTTGAATCAATTCGCAAAATATATGACTGTGGTACGAGCGAAATTGATCAGCGCGCCAATTCGATGAATGTATCTTCGAAATTAATTCTTCCCCCACAAGCGGATTCCGACGACCCTAATGAAAATAGTTCGCTGAATTTCGATGAAAGGCTAACGATGAATAGGAAATGTACATTGAGAGTCTTCAAAAATGATGCGAAAAATTCTTTGAGAGTGCGAGGCTTTCATTACTGTCGATTCGAGCAGCAAAATAATGTTCTCTTTTATAACATGGGTTTCAGAAGAAAGGGAATAATCAGCTCTTCCCCTCATTTCCAGAGATTCCTAGCAAATATGTACAAAAACTCGATTCCCTGTCTGGAAAATTAATTTTTACAAGCCGTCATTTTTTTATCGTTTTATTTCGATTAATTTGGATTTGAATTTACCTAAAGTGTGTGTAAACCGGAAATAAACTCTTATATTTCAAAAAGAACCATTGAAGTAGATACTGTACGATCAAAATATTACAGAAAAACGTTATATTAATTTTATTCGTAAAAGTGAGGTTTGAACTTTCGCGCTCTTCTGGGGTCACGTGACCTCGAGTATACACGATGTCTCTTTTCCTGCTTTGTAACGTTGGAACGAGAGAGAAAGAGTCTACTTTTTTGATGACGCTACATTTGACGGTTGATAACATGAGTTTGTTTTCATTCTTGATGACTCCACGTTATAAGTTCCAAATCGTACGAATATTGTAAGAAAAGTTAAAAAATGAGCAACTTTCGTGATGGTTTCAAAAAGAAACGATTCGGATTCGGCAACGTCGAGGAAAGTCGCGTTATTCGGGCCGAAGTTCAAGAAAAGTCTCGTAAACAACGCAGGACTGAACATTTTGCAAAACATCGCAACATTGAAATTGATAACGACAAGAAAGGTACTTTTTTATCAACTTCCCGAACCATTTACGATAACAAATTTTCGAATCCTACACGAATTAAATAAGTTTATGCAGCGAAGAAAAAATTTATTGAAAATCACGAAATTCAATATTTACATTGAGATGTCTCGAAAAAATTTTTTACGTACAGTAAACTAATTTATTCTGACCCTTTCTTTTTGGAACTCGTTTATTTTTATTCCGACTTGAAATAAACGAGTTGTTTACATTTCCAGCTTCAAATAAACGAGATTTAACTACTAAAATGCACATTTTGTTCAAAATAATAATATTGTATTTTTGCTTTTAGCATCAAGCAAAACAAATGCATCACAGGAACGACAGGGACGATTGTTGAGATGGAGACAAGAGAAGAACCTGCGTAAAAAGTTGAAGGAACAGCAAAAGAAGCCGGTATTCAAAGTTGGCATCGTACATCACAAACTATACTCGCCAGCTTTTTCAAAACCGAAGCTAAAAAAAAACGTTAAAAATGTCGCTGTAGCTACGGATGCACCAAAAAGAATAACTCGAGCCACGGAAAAACGCCTGGCTGAGAAAATAGCCAAAAACACTTTGTCCATTAAGAAAGCGGAAGGAGCCAAAAAGAAAAAAAATGCCGTTTCCAAGCCAAAGTCCTTCGCCCCTCAAGGATTCCAGTTTAAACCTCCCGCAGGTTTAAAATCTGTACCTCTGTTGGAACAAAAAGAGGTGAAAAAGCCGAGCAACGAAATTTACAACTGGAACTTGCCGAGCACTGGAAAGAGGAAATCTTCGAGGTTGAACAAGGAGTCGCCTCAAAAATCAGTCTCGAAGAAGAAGGATTGTCAGACTCCCAGAGAAAGTTTTGCCCTGCCCGAAGATTGTTTGGGATTGTTCGGTCGCAAAACTGCTCAGAAGATCAAGATGAAGGAAAGCGAGTCGAAGAAATCGCAGACGCCACAGAGGAAAAGTATTTCCAGGAAGGAAAAGTTTGCCGTAACAGAGACGAATGGTTTTGCTGATGAGTTGGACGTCCTGCCAACGAAAAATCTGAGAAACCGATCGGTTTCCGCGATTACCCCGAAAACCACGAAACAAAGTGAAAATGTATGCATTTGTATAAAAACGATTTTGAAAATTGAACTATTACTCATCGAATTTGTATTTTCAGATGGCTAATGACGATGAAGTTGCGAAGAAAAAGCAAGTTGCAGTTGTGAAGAAGAAGAATTTGGGGGCACCGAGAAGACTGAGGATCAGGAAAAAAGTCGTGATTCCGGAAGTTTGACGAACTGGTTATATTTTTATAGCTTGTCAATTTTTGATAGTGCAAGTACTTTTTAATGAATTGTATAACATAACAGAAAAATATGTATTTAAACTTTATATATGAAATTGTAAATTGTAATCGCAAAGCTAAGAATGAAAGCTCTTCTCATACTTTATCTAGTCTTTCTTTGCAGTAATCTCGAGGGCTTTGAAACTTTGTTTAGAGAGATTTGTTTTAGTCACACAAAAATAAAGTACGTCAAGAACCACTAAAGAAAAACTAGAAAAGAAAAGAGCAAATAATTGATGAAAAGGATGTAGAATTAAATTTCATTCAAACATTCGTATAAAACTAATTATAAAACCGCCCTTTATGGCAGTTTCAGAAATGGCTTTTCAACATTTCGTCGCTTTGATGCATTTATCTGTTACTGCATTTGCCCAAATAAACGATGAATTCAATTACGAATGGAAATATTTCTGCTCTCACGTGTCCTGCTTAAAAGGACAAAATAATCTCCAGCAAATCCTCGTTCGTCATCCAATTATCATGAACAAAAAGCACAACTTTGGAAATTCGCTTTTGTAACGCTGCGAATTTCATTACTCGTAACAAAATTACTCGGCGGAATAACTTTTCATTCCGAAGCTCGCAAAAAGATGCAAATGCGAGAAACTGGCCTGTAATTTCTCCAGCTAATTTCACAATGAACTCGTTAAAGAATTAGCTTGAAAAGGAGGAGAAAGAAGTTCCACTTTATCCGGGTTATGTAGCGCGCGAAACGATTATTAAATGGAATGAGAATTGATAAAAATGCACCCCTTAATTCCAACAATGTGGCGAATGCTACCGTTTACTTCAATCGCTGGGGATCCGAGGGATGAATTCCTCCTCTCGCCGTGGCGGCGGACCTGCGCGATGCACGAATTTGTATTTTCCAGTTTTATCTTACAAGACCCTTCAGTCACGTGGAGAATCTACGTGCGTTCAGACCTTTCGCTCTGCGACCAAAACTCGAAATTTCCATTTTTCAATTACCGTGAAGTACGCGATTCTTTACTGGCGAATATTCGAGACCCGGAAACCGCGATTTTTTCGCTACTCCGGTGATCGAAAATTAATTTTTCTTCACAAGGTAAGACGAGATTGACTTTTCAAAACTCAACAAATTTCTGTTTTTGTCTATGTTTCTTGTGATTTTTATTTAGCAACATTTATTATGAGTTAAATCGAAGATTTTGGAGTTGTACGACATGTTAATATTTTTTACGGCTTAGAATCTGCCGACGTTGGTTTAAAAGTCGCCGAAAATGGGTTAAATATATGAAAGGCAAACAAGATTTTGAGATTAACAACTGGACACGAAACAAAGTAAATTATTAGCTGCTGTCTCGGGGATAATACAATTTCAGAGTTTCTCGAGTTTAAGATTTTCTTTTGTCACATTCGCGAAGAATATTTAACTATTTGTTACGCGCGACAAATTTTAACCAGCCTTGAAACTTATTCAATGAAATCCATTTTCGATTTATTCGAAGATGAAATCAACATGAAGTAATTAAAAAAACTTTAGAGACTTTTCTTGATTAGAAAAGTTTGAAACTTAATATCATTCAAGATGTTGATCCACTTTATTTTATACATTTTTCCAGTTGACGAGAAACTTGCAACAATTTTTACGGCTCTTTCTAATAACTTTGAGATCCCTCGAAATAAAAAGAGGCAACTTTATCATTTCATTAATGTTCAATTGGGTGCAATTTGGCAAATGGAGTTTGGAGTAAAGAGAATTATTAAAACAACGTCCTTTGAATAGAAATTAACTTAGTACATTTGCTTTGTTAAATAATTTATTGTCTTCTCCAATACATTTCAAAATTTCCGGACCGCAAAAAAATAATCGGCTTGAAACTAATTTTTTTGAAACGTGCCTTCTTAGAATCCAAAGTTTCTGCTTCCATAGTGGAAAAAATGGCAATGAAACTTTACTTTCAGTAATTTTCGATCGATCATGCATCGTACTTTTCCCATGCACAACCTTTTTCTCTCGGAAACCAATTACTTTTCTCAGAGTGGGCAAAAATCTTCGAGCACTCAAAAACAAAATTGCCCATACGTTTTCTCTTTTAATGCAGTTGCGTTCGAAAAAATTCTCCAAGACCAATATTTGAGAAAAATTTTAGTCGTCTCTTTAGAAAGACATTCTTGCGCAACGGAATTTGGCTCAAAGTTTGTGAAGGTATTGATTAACGTCACCGCTCCTTATCTTCAAAGAATCGTTTCTTTATTAGATCGCCAAAGTGAGCTGTCATTGAAGTTCCGGCTCTGCGTTTTCCTTGTTTTTGCTGAGATAAAGTTCTCATTGTGGAATGGATGCCTCGAAAAAGCTCACATTTGAAATTTCGAATCGTAGCATATTCGGTTTTTATTCAATAAAAAAGTTATGCTTCATAAAAATGCAGGGGCCATAAAAACGACTTTATCCGGATGAACATGAAATGAATATTTTATATTGAATAAAAAGTAAAGCTTTTGAAAATTAACGACCGTCGAAACATTTCCCAGTTTCGTAAATTTATGGGAAATCATTGCCATGCTAAACAAGGCGTGTTTTAAGGTGGATCGATACTTTAATGCAAGGGTGAATTAGAAAAAATATTAATAACGCAACATCATTAATTACATTTAATATGCCAGTATAATTTATTTAACAACATTTTCTTCTTCATGAAAAAAAAATAAGCGACTGAAAAAATTGTGCAAAAATGCTCGTAACGAACAATTGAAAATTTTAACAGTTTTTTAGAAGAAAAATGTTTAATTCTTAGCCAATTTGCATGTTCGATTATTTATATTGTTCACGGGACTATTTGCAACAACTTGACCGTGGCGTTTTGAAAAATATTCATTTGCCAAAAAGATACATGCATTTGTTTAAAGAATTGTTG
>JABFQM010003456.1:0-11707 GCA_022816865.1 Zelostemma sp. ZL-2020
TGCAACAGCGCGAAATCCGTAGCTCTCGAAGTAGTTTCCGCAAACAATTAGATCAGGCAATTCCTCATTAGAACATTAAATTTCGTTTCTGCAACGTGCCTGATAAAAAAACCCCGCGGTAATCGTCAAGTAGACGGACGATTGCAGTACGGAAATCATCCGGACAGGATTACAGACGCATCTCGGAGTACGAGGAGGCTCGAGTATTTGGGTTCATGTAGAACAATGCAATACTAGTCGTATTCACTAGCTACCATTGTTGCCCACGTTGAAGCGACACAATGACAGTGTAACTTGCTCCATCCACTCGCATTGTTTCCTAATTCATCATAATTTTATGACTCCCGACAAAGTGCTTCCTCTTATCGGCGGTTCGATCGGTCAAGAGATGCTAATCACGAAGGTTTCTTATCAAATTCACCGATCTCGCAATCCCTCGATCTGCCCCAGTTCGGCTTCTGACGAGAATTGCGAGCTCCCGGATAAAGCTCGACAATCTTTGAATCCCCTTCGGCGGAGGTGTCAGGAACTTCAATTGACCGGATATGAGCAGCCATTTTGGGGCAGAGTGAGCGTGCACTAATCATTATTCGATATACGGAGTACTGTGGCTTGTTCTGTAATTCAATTATAGAGAAGCATACATCTGTACGTGCCGGCACACTTGTACAATCTGCATTTGACGCCCGCTAATTCATCTCGCCATGTTAACAACGGCGCGGATTTTGCACGGTTAATTCCAGATCTGAAACCATCCGAAGTGCAGTTATAAACTATGTAAAACAATTATCATGCATGGCACGCATGATATCACGAGAACAAGCGCCAGAAAAAGGGAAGGACCGGAGTTTTTCAATGCGTCAAAATCGTCGTTGCGTGAATAAGGTAAATGTCCCAATTACGGCCAGGGTACGCGCATTTCTTTGAATTAAACAAAAGCGTGATAATTTGTATTGCCGGCGCGAATAATTATAATTATTCGCGAATTTTGGGTTTATATGTGTTTTTAACGATATTTCGAATGAATGAAATACAGGGAACGAAATATAAGTGCGCGCTAACGTTTTGTTAGTTTTCTTCGATGTACATCGTAAAAATAACAGCTAATGTTGATGGAAAGTGTAATTATAACATCGGCGAATGATGTGATGCGCGTCAATCGAATTAAAAATGAGTGGCAAAGCATATCACGAGTATCCTCAATAGGTCGGAAAATCTTGTGTGTTTCTGTTGTGATCGGCTTAGAAAACACGTTTAAAAATGAAAAAATAGCAATGTTTTTCATTAAAAAAATTGATTGTATTAATTTTTGACCTAACCTCAAAAAGATACGTGAATAAATTGTAGAAATAATGATAGGGACAACGATGATTTCGGGGTGTCCAATAAAGACGATTTTTTGATTAAGTTATGGTTTCAAAAACCTTAATTCTACATCAAATCTCGCCTGTTTCTTAAATACATAATCAGGACATTTCCCTGAAAACGAAAATCGATCGAAATCCGGAATAAAAGAAGCGGCTGACCACAGCCGCTCTTTTCTACTGACACAAGCTCGACCATTAATAAAGTTGATAATTAGCATTCTCCTCGTGATGAATGACGTTCAGTTACGGTAAGATTAACTTCATCATGCACGCAGTAACACTGCTCGTGTCACGTATGTTTGAAATGGGTGATGTTAAATTTATGAAGCGAAACTCGAAGTGCTTGCATAATAAAACAAGTAACTTGTAACGCGCAAGCCGCCGCTGGTTGATGGCACAGCGAAACGTGTATCGCGATGCGCGTAAGTGAATACAATAAACATTTGTCGGGGAAAATCGCATGCTCCTCGAGCTCTCTCGCGTTGGCAAAATTGTCGGGAACGTTGACAAATTCGTCGAGGCGCAAAAAGAACGCGCTCGTAACGAGAGTCAAAGGGTTATCAATCACGCGCTTTTTTCGCGGGGAAAGATCAGCTTCGGACGGGCTTTTATCTGCTTGTATTTTTATAATGTCATAACCCGAGATAACAAGTTCTCGGTTTAGTTCTACGCGGGATGGTATGATTCAATGTCGGATAGCGACGCGGAGTGTCCCAAGGGACTCTACATCAACTTCTTTGACAGTTTACTACCCCGCGCTGTCTATTTGTGCCTCGCGTACGTATACATATGTAAGGGATAGACGCCGCCGAGATTATGACGTTCTTATATTCATCGCGTTATTCAGTTATGGATCATACACCGGAGACTTTGGAGAAATACTTGGCGCTAATGGGCTAAACGGCCATTCTGAAGTTACGGAGGTGACAGTTGGACGCGGTAAAAGCTCCAGATTTTGTATTTCTAATGAATTTATGGTTTTGAAAAAAATCCATTAGTTTTAGTTATGCAATCTACGCGTGCTGTATAAATTTGAGACCTGAACAATTTATAGTTTTTATGAAAAACGCGTTTGAACGCGGTAACGGAAGTTCAATTTTCGAATTTTTCCATTTTAATTGTCCGAACTCTGCGAATCTAATTATTTTTTTATCCATTGCCGAAACATGGGCAAATAAACTAGAGGTATTAAATCAAAAAAAGAGACCATAAATCGATAAAAAAATAGTTTATATTCAATTGCCAATATTCAAATTTCGAATAGTTCAAGAATATCTCGAAGTGATATAAATAAACTAATGAAAAACTGAAAATGTCTTCAAAATTCTTTCCGATCTATCAACACAAAGAGTTTATAAAAGAATTTTTCAAATGGTCAAACTTTTTTTAGAATTGCCGTAAAGTGGCTCGATACGCGATCCTCTTAAAAAGCGATTAATGAATCAAAGATTCATTATTTAACGAGCATTCGAAGCGAGCACTTAAAAAACCGCGCCATCGATATGATTTCAATTTTCAAGGAAGATGTTTTTCTCCCGCCGCAAACACGTTTTGATAACGTGGCATGCACGCAATATAAAAAAGGCATTACCATGTCTGAAGCATGAAAACGAATTTTCAACTCCGGGGGGGCGTGTAGGTAAATGAAGTATGACAGATACGTGGAAAGGGCAATGAGATGCAAAAGTTTCCGACACTTTCGAAACTTCTTTACGGCGGAAGTGCAAGAAATGCGTATAAGGTTTTGACGAAGAGTTATCCGGAAACGTTTTTCCATGTCAGTGAAACTAAAAAGCAATATGTTACGTCTTTCGACGAAATCCCTCGATGTCTGCTCCTGTTTGTAATGAATCAATCCCTATTGAAATTTCGGAGACAAACCCAAGGTAAAAATTTCGCGAGACATTGAAAAGCGTAAGATAAATGCCGACGTTTGATTGCAATTCGACAAAACAAGGGACATTTATTTTTTCTTCATTTTTACATCGCTTGAACTTTTGATTCAATCGAGGGTTGTAAATATTTTCGCGCACTTAAGGAATGAGTAATGATTCTCGTATTTCACACCCGCTGTATTTTCTTCGATAACGTTACCACCCAAGTGTAATAAAATTACATGGCAACGTAGATACATATCAATTCCAAATCAAGATTAACTGGAATTACATTCTCCTCCGATTCCGTGTTGTTTTCGTTATTTATACTAATGAATGACTAGCCCGATCCTAATCTCGTCGTATTTAACTTATGTATAAGTTCCGGCCCATAAAACTTTTACTGTAATTAATGATTTTCAAGTAAAGTGCATCACAGGCATACAAATGTATCCAATATCCGTGGAATCGTAAAAACTAGGAATAAAATCCGGAAATGAGACTCCCCCGGGTTTTGTGTTTCGATGGGAAAGAGTTCGGGAATTGTTTGCTTATTTACATTTGAATGTTCATTACCCATCCTTGTCTGTTATTCCGTGCTGTTTTCGCCGACTTTTCAAATCCCCAATCGTCGAATCGTCATCAATATTAAAACCTCTTCGCCTTTTAAACTTGCCACAAAAAACGACAGGAATTCAGAACCGGAATGACGGAAAGCAGCCAAACGGAACAATGCAAAAATGCACGTTCAAAGCATGAATTTCGAACTTTTCATTTTTCCCGGATGGATTGCGTTCGCCAAAACCGATTAAACGTCCGGGGCAGCGTCGCGGGGATCAAAGCTGCGTGGCATAAAAGCATTTTTTGTCGTTAAAAAATGACAGCGAAAAAGCATCGAGGTCGCGAAAGAACGTCCATATTTTATATCCTATTCCGAGGAGATGATTTTTCTACGACATCCCCGTACTTTCTCGGGTACAAAGGTACTTCCATCCCCTTTTCACATCGGCCAAGTTTTTTTTTCCAAGCAAAAGAACAACCCAGAGTTCGGCTACAATTTCCGCTTCCAAACTCACCTTGGGTAATTTTCGTTTCCACGAGTAGCAGAAAGCCGGCGAAGAGTATAAAAATCATGATTTTCCACACAACAAAAAGCACTGCACCACTGGGACGACGAAAGAACATGTTTCTCAATCCGAGAGACCTTAAGCAGTTGTTTCCACCTCAACGCGAGCGAATCGCGAGCGCGATCGTGGCGCGAGCGATCATAATTTTAACCGGCATTTTTCAAACGAAGGCTCGCACATTTTCCAGGGATTTTTCGCGAAAGCACGTGTCACACAAGCCGGAAACTCGTCCAGCGATCAGCGATCAACGGAACCAGTTCCGAGCGCGTAATGCCTTGCATAATTGCCGTAATCACTGAACGACCCTACCAAATATTCTTCCGACAATTTATGTAATCTGGGTAATCGAGTCACGCGAGCGCGAGGCCAATTATCGTCATGATTAAATAATCC
This sequence comes from Zelostemma sp. ZL-2020, assembly GCA_022816865.1. Taxonomy (NCBI): domain Eukaryota; kingdom Metazoa; phylum Arthropoda; class Insecta; order Hymenoptera; family Platygastridae; genus Zelostemma; species Zelostemma sp. ZL-2020. Next base: position 4,762 of record JABFQM010003456.1, read on the forward strand.
ACGCCGTTTCTCGTCCCGATGTTCGGCCCGGTTACCGTATTGGTGTCGCGGCGCGAAATGATTCCGCGAAGCTTGTTTTCGACGTGGCGCTTGCGCCCGTGAAAACAGTCGTTCGACTCCTGCCGAACGCGCGCAGAATCTTCCCCGAGAATGGGTCCGGGGCGCGAGGGTTTCCTGCTCCTTTTTTGTTAAGTTGGCACCAAACCGTTGTAGCGATAAGACCGGTTTGGGGTGCGAGGGTAAATATGCGTCGGTGGAAACGCGAAATCCGATTCGCGTGTCTTTTCGTCGGCGGATGGCTTAAGGAGGTCCCGTAGGGGGGAGGGGACGTTCGATCAAATAAAAAGAATTACGAAAAAGGGCGGAGTAATTTATTGCCGGGCGAGAAAAAAATGTTTTCGCGCTGATAATTTACGAATGCGAGATTTGGAGTAAAACATTTATCGCTCTTTGTTTGCGGGGGTTATTTATGCTGTTTAATTGGGGGATGGAAGCACGTGTTTTTGGATTTCGGAATTTACTTTGTCGGCGCGGAAGCTTGGATATTCGATATTTTCGTTATGAGCGATGTGTGATTTGATATCGTTTGTTAGGATTGAAGTTTTGGACTTTTTTTGCGATTCGAATCGGATTATTGACGCGGGAAAAACCCGCGAAATTTTAAGAGTCATTAAAACTTGGGCGATTGATCGAGCAATCCAGTAATCGTTTTTTTGGCGAGAATGCAATTGGAAACGATTGATCAATCGTTTCTTACTTACTGGGGATGTTTTTTCTTGGCATTTTAATGATTTTTTTACGATAAATATTGCGGGGGATGAAGAAAAGGACGGAAATCTAATCTCGCCTTTAAATCTTCGAAAAAGGGAATTCCCCCGAAAGAAAACACCGAACATCGTAACTTCGAGATCAACATTTTAATATTAATTAAATAAACTTTCGAATGTGCATTTTCGTCTTCATCTAAAAATTAAAAAAAAAACAAATCGACTTTGGATAAATTAAAAATAAATGTCCAAATGATCCGTATAATCGCATTTCTAATCTCAAAATATCCGAGGTCAAAATATAGATATTTGTGTGCTAGTTGTTCTTTTCCGCACCTGAATCAATATTATTTCGACCACATGTGTCCGCTGCTCGAGAAAATTCGATAGGAAAGGCAAAATGGCGCCGTCTAACAAGGAAGCATTATCACAGCTCCACAAAGATATTTTCGATAAAATAAGTCATAATGAAGTGGAAGAACTGAAGGCGCTGCTCGCTGCGAATAAACTCAAGGTGGAATTCATCGACGAACATGGGGTTAGCCCCCTTCAGCACGCCTGTTACAAGGGCAATAAAGAAATCGTCCAAATGCTACTCGATCAGGTACGCAAAGTGAGGTTATGTTGCCAACCCAAAACACAGCGTTCTTAACAATTCGAACGTAAAAACAACGCTTTCAAATCAAAAGACTGAACAACGTTTTTCACGCGGGTTTCGAATAAAACAGCATTCAAAAAGTGAAAAACTTTTTTTTCCGGGAAAACAACATCGATCCGAAAACGTAAAATCTGTTTTTTAAAAACGGCAACATTTCTACGTGCATTCAATTGATACAAATTTCGAAAATTTTACACCCGAATCGATACTGATGAGTCTTTTTTTCAGGGTGCGAATGTGAATTCTTGCGAGCACGAGCATGCGTACACGGCGCTGCATTTTGCTGCTCTGAGTGGAAACGCCGAGCTGTGTCATCTGCTGATGGCACACGGGGCCCAATTGACGGCGACGAACAGCGTGGGACGTACCGCCGCACAAATGGCGGCTTTTGTTGGCAACCACAATTGCGTCGCGACGATAAACAACTTCATACCTAAGGCTGACATAGAATATTACATGAAACCCCAAGGACTGCAAAGCGAGCCGATGTTACCCCCATTTTTGGCCGATGCTTTCCACAAGTTCATCATGGAAGTCAATGTACACCCAGTTCGAATCATTATGAACCTCATGAAACATCCCGGTCTGCTCGACAATGTCCACAAAGTGAGATATCACCAAAGGATAAGAAAATGATCGATGATTCTTACTAAATCTAATTTCGTTTCAGGTACAAAAGGTGCTGGAGTCCATGCGACATAAAGAAATGACGCGTGGTTCCGAGACGAACGAAGTCATGGCTTTCAAGTACCATTACTTGAGCTGCGTCGTCGAGGAAGTCGTGAAATGCCAGAAGCGGAAGAACGCACAAAAGATGGAAAAAGAGGGGAACGAAGATTGCAGCGAGGAGAAGAAGTGCGACGCCGCGGAACTCCTCATCAGGAAATTTTTGAAATGCAGCAAGAACGGGGAAAACACACCCGAGTATCAGGAAGCTTTTCTGCGAGAATGCGTTAGGGAGTTTCCTTTCAGAGAGAGCACGATTTTCCGGCAGATGGTGGCGACGCTCGCGAGCAGCGATCCCCCTTCCGCAATTTCCGTTGTCCTGGCTGCGATAAATGGTCAGAAAGGATTCGCAGACAACTCGCAGACCTGCGTGACTTGCGGGGAAGAAAAGGCGACGAAGAAATGCAGCAAATGCAAGGCGGTGCAATATTGTGATCGAGAGTGTCAACGATTACACTGGTTTATTCATAAAAAGTCATGCGCGAGATTAGGACTCGCTTCTCAGTCCTGTAACGTCAAATTGTCGGATGCTGAGAAAGAAAATATAAGTTCCACCATAGCTTCGAAACTAAAGAATATGGATGTTCATTAAAACATATCGAAAGTACACACTTTTACTATTTCCGTCAAATATGCACTATTTATATTAGAAGTGATGCGTGTGTTTGTGTGCGTGGACGTGCTTTGTTGCTAATTGTGAATTTAAATATATACATTGCAATGTAGCGATATGGTGGAATTAATTTATAATACATAACCAAATGAGACTAAGAAATATTATTTTAGTGTCATTTTTTATATTCCACCCAAACCTTATTAATTAACGGAAGAACGAGAAAAATTGAACGATTGAACAGCAGTTTTTGGTCTAAAATTTTATTAAATTTACAATAACGGTACATTTCTATTTTCTAAATGAAAAATGCAATATACAAATGTGCTTGCAACTCAGGTCAACAAAATACAATGCTGCTTTGTCAAAAGATCATTACAATGGAAAACGATGTACATTTTTCACTGTAAAATTCTACAATGTTTTTCTGATACCGAATCATCAGTTTCTAATTTTGTAGCGCAATCAGAATTTGGTGAAACTTGGAACAAATGCAAGTGCAAAAGAGGCTGTTATTTACGTTTAATTTCAAGTAACATCTTATTTTAATGGCTCTCGCCTTTTTTGCCAACTACTCTTTTGAATTCTCCCATATTAGTCGTAGAGATTGGAGAACCAATAATCGACAAGTGATCTATTCTAGTTGTTTCAGCGCCGTTTTGATTATTCTCCACGAAGATCTGAAGATTCTGGACGTTCTGGAACTTGACGTATCGCAGTGGAATTGCGCTGCCTTCTTCGAGATCTTTGGAAGACACCCTATGAACAAAATGTTATCAATTAGTCAAATTTCATTATAAAAACCAACACAACTTTGTACACGCCGGAACTCACTTGATATCTTGAATAGAAGTGTTCATCGCAGCCATGTCAAAGTCAATGGTTCTAGGCTGATTGATGTAAAGTTTCAAAAGTCGAGGTCCATTATCAGCGGGGGCTTTAATCTTCAGCGAGTGTACTTTCACAGCTTGTCTGAACGTCAGCGAAATAATCAGTTGCTCGTCGCAGTCGCTTTCCAAATACCCAGCGCCTTCAGAGGTCAAACAATGCGCGAGACAATGGTCGTCGGATTCGTTCAAGCATTCGCATTGAGCATTCATTAAGAAAGTGTTCAAGTCCATCTGCAAAGAAAAACCAAATCTTACAAAACTTTCTCTTCGCATATTAAAATTACTGTTTAAAAAGCATGGAAAAATAAGGAAGGATCGAGAATAACAGTTCCAATTCTTACAAGTATTTTTATATTCTCGAAGTATAAATATCTTTTACAAACTTACGATAATTTACTTTATAAATGCACAAAAGTCAACGAAAGATATGCAAACTTAAACATGTCTCTCGACTCTTTACAATCGAACAAGTCGGATATTAATGGTTTTATTGCATTTTGTTCCAACAGTATATGACGAAGAAGAGGAACAGCATCCCGATCACGTGAGATAGCATATTGTTAGACTGATTATCGGAAGCCATTACATGTCCGTCGACTCCGCTTTCCGTCTCCGTGTCTCCGTCTCCGGATCCATAGAATTGTTGAATTTTGGATTCAAGGGCTGCGGGGTCGGCGCCTTGGCACGAGCCGAGTTTTATGCGGTTGCGGTAGAAAATGAACGTCGGCATGGCGCTGACTTCTTGACCCGCCGCAGTATCCGCGCATTTGTCCACGTCGACCTTGAGGAAAATTGCGTTGGGGTACTTTTGCGAAAGTTGCTCGTACACGGGGGCGATACGTTGGCAAGGGCCACACCTAAAATCATCACGAACGCATCATCAAAAGAACAACAACAATAACAGTGACATTTCCGAAGGCACAAAATGGAGGACGCGTATTGTTACGTTTTTCGTGTTTTACATTTCCTGCGGAATCATTTTAACGTCTATTTTGTCGTTAAAGGGCTTGGGAAGAAGTGCGGGATTGATGAAAAGCAGTATTTAGTTGAGAAATTCGTGTTGTTGCGGGATGGGCAAACATAACCTATAAAATTTTTATTTACCAAGTCGCGGTGAAGTCCACGACGACTAATTTCGATCCCGCGCTGCTCAATTCGCCGTGGAAGTGACCGTCGTCGTTGATAACGCGTACTGCTCCCATTTTTTCGGTGGAATATAACGCACGGGCGAGATGTAGATGACTGGCACTTTCGAAATTCGTGAGTTCTCGAGTCCGGAGAGAACAACTTTTGACTGGTGGCGGTTTCTGGCGAGTCTTGGCGCAGTTGAGTAAAGTTAGGTTAGTTTGGTTCTCTCGCACGGTCACGTTCACGTTAACGTCAGTGATTACAGCAAATTACACTGCAAATTGTTTGATTATTTATGTTTGACACGACATTTTGCATATCGAATCGCGCGTTTTGGAGATACAAACAAGTAAATGAGTTCGTTAAAGAATACGGCGAACGAGCAGGATCCTGACTACGAATCCTCCGATCCAAGTAATGAAAAACAACAAAAAGCACTGCAGGAAAATGGTGAGATACTCGATAAGTCGACGAGCCGACAACGAAAGAATTTTTCCTCCCGAAAGTTCCCGTATTTAGCGTCCAACTTCTCGCGCTTTCGACAGGGAAAAGTATTTTTTGTTTTTACGAAACAACCGCTACGAAATTTATTGTTTACTTTTCGAAAAAAATTGTCTCGTGTTCAATTGTTAATGACCGGCAAGTGTCAGAATTCGAATTGATCACTAAATTATTCGATCATTTAGAACTTTGATCGTTACATTAAATTTTTTTACGTTTGATTATTAATACAAAAATCAATTTTCCGAATATGTAATAAAATTTTTCGACTTTTCGCAGCCCGAGCCAATACCGCACGCAAGATAACAGCGATCGTGGAGAAGGAATTTTCCAAGGAAATCGATTCAAAAGAGAAGGAGGTGCTGCAAATCCAAAACCGCCTGCAAAAAGCCCTGAAATTACTGCATATTCTCCGTTACGTCATCGTCAGCGACTTTTACAACCGCAAGCAATGCCAAGCACCGGACGTCGCGGAATCCAAACAAACTCGCATTCATCCCGCCGTTAAAGGCGTAATAGGAAAAGCTCCGAAGAATATCCAGAGCAATTTCATTTCAGTTTATCCCTCGGAGCCGTCTACTTCCAAAGATCCGCGTTTCTTAGATTTAGAGAGTACTTTGTCGGCGACTCAGTCCGACCTCGCGAAAAGTTCCAGTAATTGTACGGAAGAGTCGGAGAACGAGCCGAGTGCGCGATGCAGCATCAAGCGAAATTTGCCCGAGGCTTCGAGCGGCAGCGAGCCTCCGAAAAAAATTCCCCGGTACATTCCTCCGAAGAGCACGGCCCCGGAACCGTCTTTGCCGTCCAGAGGAACTCATAAAGTCAGACGCCGTATCGTGGTCGGCAATATTTCAAAGTGGATTCTCAAATCCGAAGAAGATAAAGAAGATTCGTTGGACAAAACTACTCACAAATGGATAATGTACGTTCGAAGCGCCGAAGAAAACACGAATATGGGCGAGTTTATAGAGAAAGTTCGGTTCTTCTTACACCCCAGTTACCAACCGCACGACGTGGTCGAAGTTACGTGAGTAATTGGGATTTATATTCGGCAAGACTGCAGATTGATTCATCGAGTTTTCTTATTTTCAGAGCTTCTCCGTTCAATTTGGCCAGACGAGGATGGGGAGAATTTCCGCTTCGGGTCCAGTTACATTTCAAGAATTCTCGGAACAAGCCGGTGGACATTATTCACCACCTGAAATTGGATAATACGTTTACCGGACTCTTCACTTTAGGTTGACATTTGTTTATTCTTCATTCGAGTTCTTTTTAACAAAATAGATTTTCCAGGTCTAGAAAATGTGGTGGACATCTGGATTTATTCATCGAATCTTCGCGTACCCTCGATTGTGGATTCTAATTCCGATGCACAAGATAAAGTTCCAAACCAGCAATCACAAACTCCGCTGACTGAAAGCACCGAAAATGTTGTGAAAAACGCCAAGAACGATGAAAAGAACGCGACATTTAATTTTCTACTGAATTATATAGAAGTGGAACACGATTATGCGCTGCGTGATTTTATAATAGATAACAACAAGACAATTGTACATATACCAAATAATACTTCGGAGCAATCGAGTAACGAACATAATTTATCGATTAAGACGAACGGCGACGTTGTAATGCATGAAGGAAAGGAAAACGGTGCTCCGCGGGT
>JABFQM010003457.1:0-11707 GCA_022816865.1 Zelostemma sp. ZL-2020
AAATAGACGCGTCATGAAGTGTTAAGCGGGACTGATTGCTATGAAACAGTCGAATCCAGGCATCGCAGGCTGTAATTAAATTTTGCAAAAAGGGACCCGCGATTATTCCCGGCTGTCTTTTTTAATTTAATTATAACCTGCCCTTCGACAAGTGTTTCTCGTCAAGGCATACCGGTTCGTCGAATAAGGAGCCACGGGGATGGGAGGAAAAAGAAGGGACACCTCGCGTTTCGAGAAAGGGAGAACCGCTGCTTTTGCTGCCGAACACGTGTAGGATACGCCTCCGTATATGGAAATAGATCGCGAGCTCGATCGGCTGCCACGTGAGCGCGATATATCGCCGTCGACGAGAAGCGGGCATGGCCCATGCGAGAATACGCGACTTTGAAACGCAACGCCAACACAAGATTACATTTCCCATTCCCTGGATTCCATGGAATGATTAAATTATAGTCCAACGGATTTGTCAGAGTGCCATAATAAGAAAGAGCGAAAAAAGCAACGATTTTAATAGCATAAAGAGTATTCGAATCGTTGTCCTTGTTTTGCCAGCGAACGAAACGGAGATAAAAGCTCGCGCGACAAGTAAGGGTTGATCGAGGGTTGGACTGACCCTTGTTCGCTCGTTGTTAATATTTAGGGTAATCCCGCACCCCGGAACAAAGCCCGGTTTACGAACAGCGCTAACCTGCTTCAGTTTCGGCTGCATTGGCGCCGAAACTGAAGCAGGGACTTGTCACCCTCGACTCGTCTCGAGCGCCGCACCCCCAGCCCTTCTGACCCCGTGCCTCGGCACATTCCTGATCCCCGGGGTTATGATTAATGGATCGAGCACGTATTAGCACCCACTTGCCGCCGCGCGCGCGCCGGCCCAACGCGAAAGATTTACATTTTGAATTTAATAATCCTCTTGGGAGACTGATTGACTTTGCCCGGCGATCGTTTCGCACTTTTCTTCCCTTCTACGCTTGGCCCCACGGCCAATAAAGTGCATTTCAATCATTTTCTCGAATTATCTCTTTCAATCGTTTCAAGTGCCGTAGTTTTGTATAAAATTTCTCAGAAAATAGGATCGAGCGCGTATACGCGTGGTCAGCTTATGCGTGGTTCGTTCCACCGAGTGAACCCCTCGTTGATGTTGATGCAGTTGACGAGCATCACCGTCGAGCAACTGCTACGAATGCTGACGCGAGGTCAGCAGATGGACCAAACTGACCAACGCTTTCCTGGGGGACAATGAAGCTCATATATTGTATCCACTTGGGAGCATTGTTATCGTTATATGAGTCGCGTTGTACTACGATTGAATCGACATTTGTCATGCAGAACGATCGAATCGCTGCTACAAATTATTCTTTGTCAATGGCAATGGAAGATGCTCTTTTCCTCGAGGCAAATACACACCTCCGGGATAATCGCATGCGGCCATTGCCAGCCCATTCCCACGCAATTGCCGACTTTCCGAAGCATAATAAAAGCTTATAAATCGTAAAAGTAAACCTCTCGAGGTACGCGAGAGAAGAAAAAGAAGTGGAGGAAGTAAAAGAGCCCGTATCTGGCTAATGGGCGAGCATTGGCGTGCCGGTTGTTCGCGGCACGCAAACTTGCTCGGCCAGCTAGAGAGAGCGGGCAGCCCACCATCGGTGTCAGTCGGCTGATTGACAAGCAGAAAGATTTACCCGCGATTATTATGATCGTAGCATTCGTTCGACCGTTCGTCCGCTCGTCCGTTGGTTCGTCACTGAAATTGCCCGTGGGTCGGCGGGAGGTCAGCCGTTAATTATAGTGGAGAGGAGGTGGACCGGACGGACAGATATCTATCCGTTTATCGGATCAGCACCGGTAGACACGCCGCTTGAAATCGGTTCTGTACAAACTATGGAGAGGCTAGCGCCGGGCAGAAACATCGACTCTGCAAAAGGAACGAGATCGATCGAACAAAGAGCCGTTGCTGTATCCCTGCTGCAAGTGAGTGCGTACGCACGCACTTCTATAATTGCAGCGAAGCGCGAGCCACGCGAGATTCGATACGTAAACGCTCTGTCAATATTGAACTTCCTCCCTGTTCCTTCTTTCCGTACACGGAAAAAAAATGTGCGAATTTACTCTGTATCTACGGTACCATAATTTTACAAGTTTTCTGTGCATTTGGGTCAAGTAATTCTGTAATTTTTCCATTGTTTGCACTGGACTTTACCGTAGTCGCACTCAACAACGTTTTGCTGGCCTAAAAAAATTTTGTGTCGAAAATATATATAAAACCTGCATGAAATATTGCGTTCCGAATTACTGTCGAATCTCGTCCGTAATTTCAACGCACGCCAAGCTATGCAATTCACTGGTTCCGATTCCGATCAACGCGGCAACGATTCTTTTGTTAGACAATTGGACGTTTCCCGGAAGATACGTACGACCGAGCGTGGATATCGCCGCGAGATTTCCAGATACATCTATCCCACGTCAGTCTAATTAGATAATATCTAGCAGTTACTTTATACAAAATGTTCGTTCGTGCTGCTGAATTATACTAATAACGTTTTCGGTTAAAACAAAATCTTTTCCGTTGCCAACGAAATACGCGTGGCTCAATGTTTCCATGGACAATTTACATGCCATTGATTACATCGATTGTGCGTTGGAACATTCGAAAAGTTGAGCGCATTTATCGCGCGGGGCGTTTGACGTATCGTTATTGTCACGTAATCCAGAATAGAATCCTCATTCGATTCGAATATGTAAACGGAAAAGAGGAGTTACGAGCGGAACAATCGGTATACATCTAGAGCCCGTACATGTTATTTACTATTGACCGGGGCTGTTCACGAGGGATGCCAGTGTCTTGGGGTTTCCCGTGAGTGCAGATACGTATGCTAATGCAACGTGATGCTCGTTATAATAATCTGCAAAGCGAATGCACGATCGTACGTACATCGAGAGTACATTGTGGCAGGTTGCTTGTCCCATGCAGCCTAGCTTGTGCTCGTGTGTTATAGCAGCAGCAGCAGCTACGGCAAAGGCCGCTATCTCGAGTGTGGAATCACGTCCAAAGGGGGTGTGAGAGAGCTACGTAAGCCGGTTATCTAAATAGCGTAAATAACAACACGTTGCTGCCCCCGGCAGCCTTTGGTACCCTACACGTTCCATCGCTCCATCGCCCCTCTCTATCTATAACGCTATAAACACTATAACGCGCGCGGCACGATTTATTCCGAAAACTCTTTCAATCGAATCCCGCAAACGCTTATACCATTTCTTACCTTTTCAACGCTTCACCTCTGAACTCCGTCAACCGCGTTCTTCGTACACTTCAAAAACAAGCCATTTGAATTAGAACGAAACCTCCCCTACGGTCAAGAAAGAATTTCTGAAAGCAGAAAAAAAGTTCTGGAGGTAAAAAACGAATGGTAAAATGATTACTCGATGCAAGAAAGATATTTGTAAGAGTGGTATTCGAGAGCAGTTATGGGTAAAATATTTCCAATAATACATTGACAAGCGCGTCGTCGTGAAGTTATAATACGCCACGTCACGTTCGGACAAATGAACACGTCGTGACAGGCAGCATTTCTCGCTTGCCCTAGCGTGAAAATGCGTATACTGGTAAGGGCAACCCCTTTTTCCAAGATTGATTACGGCCGCGAGATAAAAACGTTATCTCCATCGCGTAAATAATCTCCGATGGCGTGGCGCGACCCCTGCTCGACAGGAGCCGACAATAACCCTCTTCCCCGCGGATAAGTCGATGCTATCTACGGATTATTTTCTGGATAAATGGATACATCTCGGCCCCGTAGCCCAAGTACTTAATACGGCTTAATGCGCGGCGAATTCACACGACGCGTTGTACATTCTCGTCGACGAGGCTGAAAATAACATGCACGCGCCCGGACGAAAGCAAATATGAATCGGATGGCGCCGTTCCAGAGATCGTTTCCCTTTCGCAATAACAGGGCTATGTATTTTCCTGTTACGAATCAAAATGAATGAATCGATAGAGACGAGCACTTGGATCGCGGGGTAAAGGGATGAACGAAACGAGGGCGGGCTCGTTATCTGGAACGGATGGGCCGTCACGGCGTGACAGCGAAAGTGCGAAAGTGAAGGTCGTCCTAACGGTAGCGTTTCTCGCGCAGGATTTGGAAAATTCCTCCCAAGGTTAAATTCGCAGGGGTTCCTCAGCGGCGCAACCCTCGACTGAATAATCTTACATAAATGCGAGAGGAAAACGATGAATTTTATTTTATAGTCGTGGAGGGCTGCACCCACGCCCGGGACCTTTAGGGGTGGAATATATGTTTCGTATCATCATAGGGGTTACCCACCATTTCTTCTTCTATACCCATAACGCTCTCCTCTCGACTGGCCGCCATTTTGAATACATTCTCACCCGGAGGAGAGTTATCTTTCGAACGTTTCGATTTTCCATTTAAAGGATCTTATGTATATAAATATACACGTTGACTAGGGCAAAGGTACATTTACAAAGAGCGTAGGGAAATATTATCCGAACAGGCACCATCCTCTTGACTCGCCTCAACCCCTTATACATCTACGTATAATCCCGAATCGCGAGCGCGGTACGTTTCGGCAATTTAGAAGGAGATCGAGTGAAAAGATCGACTCGGGGGAGAAAAAGTTTCTCATCTTCCCTCGCGCGCGGGGGAAGAAACGGCCTATTAAATTAGCCGCTAAAAAAATGCCGACTCGGTATCGCGCGCGATCGTGATCGCATTTAATGGCGCATGACTCGTTGAAAATTGGTTTCTCGAAGAAAGAAAAAAGATCGATTCGCGAGCAAAAGCTTTTGTGAAAAGTGGATATACCTATATCACGGGGAAATAAATTTAACGGAGGCTGCTGCATCTATAGTCGACGGGGATCAATAGTTTCGGAGAAAAACAAAGATCGCGGAACCTTTTATGACCGCTTTCGCATTCAGCTCGCGATGGCGTTGGGTAATATCCTGAGGGTGCGGAGCTTTTTTTCTACTCTGAGAAAGCAAGAGCAAAGGTGGCGGTGGTGGTGGTGGCAGTGGCGAACCGGTAGCGTATGCTTATTTTAATTGAAACAGTCGAACGCCCTCTTCTCACGGCTCGCAGTTTTCCATCCCCCGCAGGAGCGGCCTCGGCACCCCCTCCCACCTTTCACGCTCCACGCGGTGCCGTTAAAACGACCTACCAGCTCACTTGCTCGGGGATATTGTTTCAAACGAATATGCAAATCATGAGCGTAGGGCTCGGAAACGTGGCTCCAGTAATTTCTATTGGCCGCCGCCAACGCAAATAGTTATTCTTATAGCTTCAACATTGTAAATCGCCTCTGACACTGCGAGTACGTGCCACGAATCTTCATTGCTAATCATCGATTTTTATGGGATGTAAACAAATGGTGGATTTGCCAGACATCCCTAGAATCAAGTAGAATCAAGGAAAATTAAGAAAAGCGGAGCCGGAAAGAAAAATGTAATACTCAACTTCAAAGGAAAAGATCGTTAAGCGCGGCACTTGATTCTAATTTATTATATCCCCGGGTTGAATCGGAGAAATTGAATTAATTAAAGCTCGAGCAATATAAGGGGCTCGTTTGTTACTAGCGGCGCGTAAATATTAATTAGCTTTCTCGCGACGAGAATTACTGCTCCGAATAAAGGCTGTTTTACGCAATTATATACGTCGAGTATTCGCTAATAATTATTTACACTAAAAACAATTTTCGTTACAATAATAAAACTAACATTTTCCGTCGTTTCGACTGAAGTTTTATGTCATTTAATGGGAAAACTGTCGCTCCGTTCAAACCGTTCAATTTCCTAACCTTTGCGTGCAAATTGTCAAGCCAAAATCGAACAGAGAAAAAATAAATAAATGTCGATGCGCTCGTCGTTTTTCGTTTTACTGGAAATGTGGATCTGCTGTGGCCCAATTGCGACGGAGCCGTGGAAAGAAGAACGGCGAACATTCACCGCGTCGGAAGATGGATTTTTCGAGTTGGACGGCAACAGATTCCACATTTACGCCGGCGAGATTCATTATTTCAGAGTGGCGCGCTGCAAATGGCAAGATCGGCTAAGAAAGCTGAAACGGGTTGGACTGAACAGCGTCTCGACCTCCGTCGAATGGGCCACGCACGAACCGAGCCCCGGAAAGTACCTCTGGACCGGTAACGCCGACGTTTTCAAATTCATCGATCTCGCGTACGAGCTCGATCTGTTAGTCGTCATTAGAGCGGGGCCTTTCATCGGTACTTTCTTAAACCTCTCGGGACTAAAATTAGCAATTTCCCATTCCCCATTTCCCATTTTCAGACGCCGATCGCGACTTCGGAGGAATGCCGAGATGGCTGCTCTCGACGAACCTCTCGAAATCGGAAAATCCCGTACGCGATTACAGCCCCGAGTATCGCTACCACGCGAAAAAATGGTTGGACACTTTGCTGCCAAAAATCAGGGAGAAAACGGTGATGAATGGCGGCCCCGTGATAATGGTCCAGATCGACAGCGATCTGGGCGAGAACGCATTTTGCGGAAGTCACGAATGGATGTACGGCGCGTTCGCGTCGCAACTTGGCCCGGACACGCTCCTCTTCACGATGGACCGAAACTTGCAGGAGAACATTTTCTGCGGAAGGATCGACGGCACCGTCCCTGGCTTTAGAACAAATCCTTTGGAATACGCCGTATCGTTCAACGCTTCTGCCAAGCAACTATTCGCGGCTGTCGAAGAGAACAGTGGCAATTTCCCGAAACTGGTCGAGCTGAGATCGGGCATGGCCCGGTCTTGGGGCGGGAGAAGATTCTCCTACGACGAGAGCGAGTTCGAGAAAGCCTTCGCGGATCTTCTGGACTACAACAGTTCCGTAATTTTGTACATGTTCGCAGGCGGTACGAATTTCGAGCGTGCCGGTTGTTCGGGGAGCGAAGAAGCGGTGGAAATGATGACCTCCTACGACTACGACGCGATGGTAAAAGAATCCGGGGACCTCACGGAAAGGTACTTCAAGTCCAGATCGATACTCATCGAACGAGGAAAGTTTGCCCATGCCGAGGACGAGTTATCAGAGCTACGGCTGGAGCAGCATGGAAAACGCGCTCTTTACGAGAGCCCCAACTTCGGTTACCTCGGTTCTTTGTTAGATCCGGAGGTTCGAAAAGACCTCGAGGTATTTCCGGTGAATTCCATGGATCCGTTGCCTTTCCACGCGATCGATGCCATTCCCGCCGTCGTCGAAATGGTCCTCTACGAGTGCCTCGTTCCCCGTAACTTTAGCGCGCGTCGCAGCTCGGTGGAAATCCACTCGCTGGGCATTCGTGACAGGGGATACGTTTACATCGGACGACAGGCCATCGGGATCATGAACAACGCGCGACACACGATTACGACTGGCTATCCTGTTACTCCCGGCCAGAGAATTCAGATACTCGTGGAAAATCAAGGCCACGGTACGCGGCCGATTCTTGCCGATCGCAAAGGCATTTTGTCGCCGGTTTATCTGGACTCGATGATTCTGCGCGACTGGACCATGTGGGCTTTCGCCTTTGACGAGATCGAGGGCCTGCAGCGACGCATCCCTAAACTCCTCGCAACTCCTCGAAGACGCCCAGCTGGAAAGCAGGGCGTCTCCTTGTACCAAGCAAACTTCGTAGCCTCGCCGGTTGCGAATCATGACGGAGCTTTGGACTCCTTTCTGGACGTTAGTCAGCTCGGGAAAGGACAAGTCTTTCTTAACGAGCACTCCGTTGGAAAGTACTGGTCAAGACAAGGTCCCCAGCAGGCTCTCTACGTACCCGCTTGTTTCGTAAAGCCGTATCCTTTTACGAATCAATTAGTCGTCGTGGAACTGCAGCGGCAGGCCAAATCAAAGCCCAGCGCCAACGGGACCTTTCGTCTCGAACGTTTCGAAAAAAAATATCTTTCACCCAATCCCGGCCATTCCGCCCGTCCACTGATATTACTGCTTATCGCTAACTTTCTGATTTCTTCAACCAATCATCTGTACATACCAAGTGATTCGAAACGGTTTATCGAATAAAGTAAAAGTTATTTCGTGCAAAGAATTTCTCAATCCGGGATCTTGAAACACATTTCCGTGACGCTTTGTCTCTTCAAAAAATTACTTGTTCTTAGCGCTTGTTATTACTCGTAATTTCAACTGAAGTTTCGATTATTCGAACGAAATACTTTAGTTACTCCAGCGAAAGAATTCCGCATGGCATTTTTCTCGTCGCGGAATAATGGGGAATAAGTTATCGAAGTTTCGGCAATTTCATTTTCTTCCGGCGGGAATGAAATTGAGTTTTATGTCTTCATCCCCGTCGTCCCCGGCATAAGAAGCGAGCTCTCCGGCTCTCTGTGTCTGCCGTGCTTTGATAACTAAGCGAGAGAGTGACCCGTACTTTGTTCAGAAACAGCAGGCAAGAATATATTGATAGTCAGCTCAAAACTCCATTAGGGTCGGCAGTATTCTCTCGTAAATACGAAAATGCTATCCCATTATTTACTGGTTAATTGGATTAATGAGACTCGTTATAGCGGAAGGGCCACGAGTCGCGCAACCCCGACTAGTATGTCGAAGCGAAGGAAGGGAACGAAGCTGAGGTGAATTGCGAGAAGGAAATGGGCGAGTGGTTAAAACAGCGAGTGACATTGCACACGG
The DNA here is from genome assembly GCA_022816865.1 of Zelostemma sp. ZL-2020. Taxonomy (NCBI): domain Eukaryota; kingdom Metazoa; phylum Arthropoda; class Insecta; order Hymenoptera; family Platygastridae; genus Zelostemma; species Zelostemma sp. ZL-2020. The sequence continues at coordinate 8,653 of JABFQM010003457.1, forward strand.
GGTGTACGAAAATAAGACCAACTTCGAACATTAGCATACGCCAAAAGAGAAAAACAAAATCTAGTTTAACGAGCGAGCAAACAGGCGTAAAGATGCCCATAATAATTAACCAAGTATACGCATGAAAAAAAAGAACCAACCAATCATCAAAAGCCATCATTAAGAGTAAACCTTTTTCCTCGCGAACGTGCCATAAAGTGAATAATAGCTATCCCAGCGGAATTCATTATACGTCTATCCCTCGACACTCGAGTCGCCGTGTCGTGTATGTGCATAAAGCCGATATAAAAAAAGAGGCCAATTTCATCGAATCGCGGGACTTGTATGGTCATTGACACGCGAGCAACTCGAGCGTAGGAAATGATTTCTACCGAAGCAGAACGTGTTATGATGACGGGGCAGGCAGGGCAGGCAGGGCAGGCAGGGCAGGCAGGGCAGGATTCGAAGAACGAGTTGCGAGCGGCGGCGCAGGTGGTAACAGGTGCACGCTGGGGAAGGCTCGTGCCCTGACATGTGAGCTACCATACTTATTACTATCCGCTTGTATCGATCCAGCTCTTATATGCATGTCCACGTCCGATGGGCCGACGCGCTGCTGCGTATAAGGCCATCTCCTCGGCTCGCTTTGCTGCTTAGTTGGAAACGCGGGAGGATCCCAGCATTGCCATGAAGGAGCGACTTTTCCTAGTTCCTGGCTAAGCTTAGCGGCGCGTGCAGAAGACGAGAATGGTCAGCGCCAAGAAGCCGTGTTTCGCGTTATATCTTGTGGCGCGAGCGCGACAACTGTCATACCCGATGATTTGCTTCTTCAGCCGATTCGCGGGAAAAGCGAATACGGCTATTGATCGCAGCTGGACGCTTATGCCACTCGCATTTTGAGATATAAAAGGTTATTACGCCGTTTCCCGGACGGTGAAAAACGCGGACGCGCACGCAGCTGGCTATTACGATGCTCAAACTTTTTCATATGTTTCCCCGCGCCTCTCTTTACGTCCATCGAACATCGAACGAGTGAAACTTGAAAAACACTTGTTCGAAACTTTGCTTTCTTTATATCGCGTAATTGTATGAGCGGGCTAAAGTTGAACAATGGAACGAGTAAAGGCTCATGTTTAATTCATTCGAAAAGCTGTCAGCGGCATGGAACGAAAATACGAAACGAAAGTACTCATCGACGGCGAGCCGTCGAGACTTTTACGTAGCAATAATTAATTCGCTCTTCGTCCCCCGAATAAGTAGCGGCATTACTCCTGCTCAATTATTCAAGTAGCCCATATTATCCGTGTAATCAATCAGATTCTCGCAGAGCGACTGGAAGTGGCGCCCGGACTAGGAGAAGCTATGTATCAAACTGCTGAAACGGGGACTTTTGGAAGTCAAAACGCGCCTCCATTAATCAGCGCCGCTCGTAGCCGAGGGTGAAGCGAGGGCTTTCCCATTATTATATCGAACGAAATTAATGAGATACACAGAAATACACTCGATTTCCGGTGCGCTCGGTGGCTCGCAGTTCCGGTAGAATGATTCCCCCTCGATATGCCCAAATCGCATTCACGAATCGGAGCAAAGAGTCAACTGCTGACTTGGACGCGCAATATTTGAGTGCGGAAGGAATTACTTTGGTATTTATATCAGAACTTGGACGATCACGGCTTCTAATCGGCGGATTTTATCATTAGTTTGAGATTTATTTCAAGCTACGTTTTTGTTGTATTTCTTTATGACAATGTAAAAGGATAAAAATAAATTCCATTACCAATGCAATAATTCAGTGAGATTTCAGGTTCAATCTCTTAATTACAAACGCGTTTCAGTGAATAACCGTTACCGGCGAACGACCCAATTTTAAGAATCTTCTCCCCACTTCAGGGGGCTCGCAAATTTTTAAAGATTGAACTTCAAATTACAAGAAAAATATATGTTATGAAATGAGTATTGAACTATCAATGTACAAAATTTGAAAAAGATCTGACATCTTGATTGCCAGGAATTAATTATCAAAGTTGTTAACTTTTGCATGGCGTGTATTGACACTCGTCAGCGCACTTCGAAACATAAATTTTTTCCTATATTTTCGCTATTCCCAGCTTTACGAAAATGTGGTTTATTAATACATTCAAGTATCAAGATACCAATTTTTGCAATTTCCGATTAAGTGATTGAGAAGTGCTCGAGAAATCGATAATTCGTGACATAAAAAATAATTTATCGCCACGAAACTCCGAGAACGTCAATTGTATGAGCCAGCACGGTAATAATGCACTTAAAAATTCATAAAAATAGTCATAAACAAAACCCTATCACCTCCGTACGTCGCTTTAAAATTCTCGCCACGCTCCAATCAAACAACTCAATATTAATTCGATAGATTCTCAAAAACATCAAACCCGTACATCCAAATTTGTATCAACGTCATAAAAAAATGTTCATACTTTCATCTCAGCGAAAGAACGAATTTTCAGATTTTATTTTGACTCAAATGCAAGTCGCGATGCACCTAAAGAACTGCACCGCACGAAACAATGCTAAAAACCATAAAACAAAAGTCAGCTTGTTCCAAACAACAAGAGGAACGTTCATTCGACTGCATCGCACTTTCCCGAGCTTTTCGACATTGTCATTTCTCAACTTTCGGCTCTTGAGCGTCGTCCTCGGTCGTCCTACATTTAATCGACACCTGTGCGCTTCGATGTACAAAGCGGTCGATCGGCCGACCGACACACGTGTACGTGTGTGCCGTTGGAAAAGAAAAAAAAGGAAGGTAGGCTAGAACTGGCGAGGCTGTCGGCGACGAGAGACAGCTTGCTACAGCTGAGCTGCAACGCGAAACGAACGATCTAGAATAGGGGTAGAGAAGCGACAAGAGCCTAGACTCGTGTCGCTTTCATACCGTGCAACCTTCGTCATTGTGCGCACGTGACCGCTATTCGAAAGCGGCAGCAGAAACGCCGACACACAACCTCCGGAATAGGGGAGGCTAGGAGGTCGTTAGCGGCCCAAGCGGGGGTGTAAAGATGGCGCCGGGCGAGAGCTGCTCGCTAGCTCGCGTCGGTTA
>JABFQM010003458.1:0-11703 GCA_022816865.1 Zelostemma sp. ZL-2020
AATCGAATGTATAGTTCACGAGATATGCAACTTTAAGTGTGTGGTTGAAATCTCACGAAACCATGTTTCCCGAACTTTAAATCGTCATAATTTTTGAACTCTAAAAGCTAGCGAGTCCATTCTACAGAGAAAATAAAGGTATTCGGAATACGAAAAAAATAAGCGCGAGACGAGAAAACTCGGATGTATATTCTACGCGATATGCGACTTCAAGTGTGAGTTGAAAAAACACGAAACCATGTTTCCTAAGTTTCAAATCGTTATAACTTCTAACCTATGAGAGCTAGAAGGTCGATTCCCCCGGAAAAATGTAGGTATTCGAAATGCGAACAAAATCAGCGCAAGACGAGAAATATCGGACGTATAGTTCACGAGATATGCAACTTCAAGTGTGAGGTTCAAATCTCACTGAACCATGTTTCCTGATCTTCAAATCGTTAGAACTTCTAATCTCAGAGACCTAGCAAGTCCATCATACCGGAAAAATGTAGGTATTCGAAACACAAACAAAATAAGCGCAAGACGGGAAAAATCGGACGTATAGTTCACGAGATATGCAACTTTAAGTGCGGGGTTGAAATCTCACGGAACCATGTTTCCGAGCTTCAAATCGTTATAACTTCTAAACTATGCGAGCTAGAGAGTCTATTCTAGCAGGGAAATGTAGGTTTCCGAAACACGAACAAAATAAGCGCAAGACGGAAAAAATCGGACGTACAGTTCACGAGATATGCAACTTTAAGTGTGAGGTTGAAATCTCACGAAACCATGTTTCCCAAATCTTAAATCGTTATAACTTCTAAACTATGCGAGCTAGAGAGTCTATTCTAGCGGGGAAATGTAGGTATTCGAAACACGAACAAAATGAGCGCAAGACGGGAAAAATTGGACGTATATTTCACGAGATATGCAACTTCAAGTGTAAGGTTGAAATCTCACTAAACCATGTTTCCTGATCTTCAAATCGTTATAACTTATAAACTAAGAGACCTAGCGAGTCCATTCTACAGGTAAAATGTAGGTATTCGAAACGCAAACAAAATCAGCGTGAGACGAAAAAAATCGAAGGTTTAGTTCACGAGATATGCAACTTTAAGTTTGAGGTCGAAAGCTCACTAAACCATGTTTACTGGGCTTGAAATCGTTATAACTTCTAATTTATGAGAGCTAGAGAGTATATTATAACTCGAAAATTAGGGTATTCGACACACGAACAAAATGAGCGCAAGACGGGAAAAATCGGACGTATAGTTCACGAGATATGCAACTTCAAGTGTGAGGTTGAAATCTCACGAAACCATGTTCCCCGAACTTTAAATCGTTATAACTTCTAAACTATGTGAGCTAGCGAGTCCATCCTACAGGGAAAATGAAGTTATTCGAAATACGAAGAAAATGAGCGCGAGTCGAGAAAAATCAGATGTATATTCTACGAGATATGCGACTTCAAGTGTAAGTTGAAAAAAACACGAAACGATGTTTCCTGAACTTCAAATCGTTATAACTTCTTAACTATCAGAGCTAGAGAGTCGATTCCACCGGGAAAATGTAGGTATTCGGAATACCAACAGAATGAGCGCAAGACGAGAAAAATCGGACGTATAACTCACGAGATATGCAACTTTAAGTTTGTGGTTGAGAGCTCACCAAACCATGTTCACTGAGCTTCAAATCGTTATAACTTCTAAACTATGAGAGCTAGAGAGTCTATTCTACCGGAAAAATGTAGGTATTCGAAATACCAACGAAATGAGCGCAAGACGAGAAAAATCGGACGTATAGTTCACGAGATATGCAAGTTTAAGTGTGAGGTTGAAATCTCACTCAACCATGTTTCCGAGCTCCAAATCGTTATAACTTCTGAACTATGCGAGCTTGAGAGTCTATTCTACCGGGAAAATGTCGGTATTCGAAACACGAACAAAATGAGCGCAATACGGGGAAAATCGGACGTATTGTTCACGAGATATGCAACTTTAAGTGTGAGGTTGAAATCTCACGAAACCATGTTTCCCGAACTTTGAACCGTTATAACGTATAAACTATAAGACCCAGCGAGTCCATTCTACAGGAAAAATGAAGGTATTCGAAATACGAAAAAAATGAGCGCGAGACGAGAGAAATCAGATGTATATTCTACGAGATCTGCGACTTCAAGCGTAAGTTGAAAAAAACACGAAACCATGTTTCCTGAGCTTCAAATCTTTATAACTTCTAAACTATGAGAGATAGAGAGTCGATTCCACCGGGAAAATGTAGGTATTCGAAATACGAACATAAGAAAGGCAAGCCGATAAAAATCTGACCTATAGTTCACGAGATATGCAACTTCAAGTGTAAGGTTGAAATCTCACTGAACCATTTTTCGTGAGCTTCAAATCGTTATAACTCCCGAACTATGCGAGCTAGAAAGTCCATTCTACCGATAAAATGTAGGTCTTTGACATACGGACAAAATAAGCGCAAGACGGGAAAAATCGGATGTCTATCATACGAGATATGCGACTTCGAGTGAAAGTTTAAAATATCACGTTACCATGTTTCCCTGACTTTAAACCGTAATATCTTCTAAACTATGAGAGCAAGCGAGTCTATTCTACCAGGAAATTGTAGGTATTCGAAATACGAACGAAATGAACGCAAGACGTGAAGATTCTGCCGTATAGTTCACGAGATATGCAACTTTAAGTGTGAGGTTGAAATTTCACTAAACCATGTTTCCTGATCTTCAAATCGTTATAACTCCTAAACTGAGAGACCTAGCGAGTCCATTCTACCAGGAAAATGTAGGTATTCGAAATGCGAACAAAATCAGTGCAAGACAAGAATAATCGGATGTATAGTTCACGAGATATGCAACTTCAAGTTTGAGGTTGAAAGCTCACTTAACCATGTTTCCCGAATTTCAAATCGTTATAACTACTAAACTATGTGAGCTAGCGAGTGCATTCTACAAGAAAAATAAAGGTATTTGAAATACGAAAAAAATGAGCGTGAGACAAGAAAAATCGGATCTATATTCTACGAGATATGCGACTTCAAGTGTAAGTAGAAAAAAACACGAAACCATGTTTCCTGAGTTTCAAATCGTCATAACTTCTAAACTATGAGAGATTGAGAGTCGATTCTACCGGGAAAAATTAGGTATTCGAAGTACGAACATAAGAAGGGCAAGCCGAGAAAAATCGGACCACTAGTTCACGAGATATGCAACTTCAAGTGTGAGGTTGAAATCTCACTAAACCATGTTTCGTGAGCTTCAAATCGTTATAACTCCCGAACTATGCGAGCTAGAGAGTCTATTCTACCGGTAAAATGTAGGTATTCGTAATACGAACAAAATAAGCGCAAGACGCGAAAAATCGGATGTCTATTATACGAGATATGCGACGTCAAGTGTAAGTTTAAACTATCACATAACCATGTTTCCCTGACTTCAAATCGTAATATCTTCCAAACTATAAGAGAAAGCGAGTCCATTCTACCGGGAAAATGTAGGTCCTCGGAATGCGAACAAAATCAGCGTAAGACTAGAAAAATCGGACGTATAGTTCACGAGATATGCAACTTTGAGTGTGAGGTTGAAATCTCACTCAACCATGTTTACTGAGCTTCAAATAGTTATGACTTCTAAATCATGAGAGCTAGAAAGTCTATTCTACGAGGAAAATGTAGGTTTCCGAAATACGAACAAAATAAGCGCAAGACGAGAAAAATCGGACTTATAGTCCACGAGATATGCAACTTTAAGTGTGAGGTTGAAATCTCACTAAACCTGTTTCGTGAGCTTCGAATCGTTATAACTTCCAAACTATGCGAGCTAGAGAGTCTATTCTACCGGTAAAATGTAGCTATTCGAAACACAAACAAAATGAGCGCAAGACGGGAAAAATCGGACGTATAGTTCACGAGATATGCAACTACAAGTGTGAGGTTGAATCCTCACGAAATCATGTTTCCCGAACTTTACATCGTTATAACTTCTAAACTATAAGAGATTGCGAGTCCATTTTACAGTGTTTCCGTTCGGGACTAGTGGACTGTAGTTTTCTGGGAGATGCCGAATCGGGAGCTTGGAGGAAAAGTGATGCACTATTGTTCGGGTATGAAAAAGGACCTTTTATTCAAACGAATACTTGTTGAAAGCGCCTTCGGCCCTACCGAACGTACAAGCGCGTACCGCGCGATGCCGGAAAAGCAACCGCGGCTGCCGAAATAACAATTTATCGGAAACGTGAAGACTTGCAAAACAACGGAACACTGCGCGTCCGGTTGCGAGGAGTGCCCTATGCGTACTGGCAATGCCGTGCGGCGATTGCCTGAAAAAGGGGGAAAAGAGGGGGTGGGACCCGGAAGTCAATCGGGGACCTCTACGTCACAAAGCGCGGAAAACGCGTTCGGACGTGAAATTTGGTTCGGCATAGAGATCCCAGATGGCGTTCCGAGTTCCAAATACATCGAGAAAATAAAAAGGGAAACTAAAATCTCAAAACTCAAACATACCGGCCACCTTGCGACGCAAAGCGTACGCAAAACAAATTTTCTCAAGCCTAGTTTGAACAATGTTCTCACGAATGAGATAACGTAGGACCCGAAGGTTTACAAAAAAATACATCATACTTATCGTCTCAAGAGTGGACACTTGAGATTGCCGGAAAAACAACTCTTACATTTTGAAACGTGTCGAGTAAGCAAGGTTAACTTAGACACGAGAAACACGTTTAAACAATGAATCCAAAGGTTTTTGTACAATAAACTTGAGCCTGCCGGAAAAGCAGCTCTCACAGTCGAAACGTGCCGAATAAGCAAGGTTAACTTAGACACGAGGAAAACGTTTAAACAATCGGATACAAAGTATAATACATCAAACTTGAGCCTGCCGGAAAAGCAGCTCTTACATTCGAAACGTGCCAAGTAATCAAGGTTAACTCAGACACGAGAAAAAACGTTTAAACAAACGAATCCAAAGGTATCATACAAAATTTGAGCCTGCCGGAAAAGCAGCTCTTACATTCGAAACTTGCCGAGTAAGCAAGGTTAACTTAGACACGAGGTACCATTTACACAACATGAATCCATTCCTTACAAGCTAAGTTGACGGGTTTGTACGCACGGGTAACAAAACCAACTTTACAATTGGGCGCAAGAACGTAGAAGTGGCTGTCTTTATTTTCACCACTCTTATAATGTCATCGTCGCCTTTGAAACATTCCAGAATTCGACCCAATTCCCATTTCGCAGGGGGAAGATTTGAGTCCTTTATCGAGACTATATCATTGATATAGAGATTCTCTTGCATGTCGCGCCTTTTTAAACGCAATTGCAATGAGTGAACGTAATCACGGCGCCACGCACGCAAAAATTGCTCCAAGAGCTTTTGCCTTAGTTGCCAAGTTACCAGCACAGAAACCCGATGTTTCGGTAAAATTGCTGGCATTTTCTCAAAGTTTGGTAGATTGGGATTTTGGAGCCGGCCACCAAGCCGTACAATTCCCTTTTGGAGCCGGCCACCAAGCCGTACAATTCCCTTGCCGTCAAGAATAGGCGGAGAAGATAAAGGAGAAGGTTTCTCTGAACCCAAATTTTTCTTAATGCAAAAGATCTCTTTGGAGAAGACTTCGTTCTGACAATACTTTGCCCAGAACTCAGAAGCCTTCTGAATTTCTGTTGAAGTTAGAACTTCTTTGGTCAGATGGTTGGAAACTTCGGACATGTGACCGGAAGTTTCATAATCGTTCATGAATTTACCATATTCTACCTTCAAATCTGGTAGAGTTTCAAATTTCTTCTCGAGGCGTAGAAACGCCGATCGAGCAATGTGTTCAGAACCTCCTAATTCCAAAGGGAAAGATTTGAACGGGAGTTTTACGACGAAGCGGCCATCCGCATCGCGTGAATGTGTCGCTGAGAAACGAGATTCACAGTCGAGCTCATCTTTCGTGAGTGGGGAATGAACTGGAACCTCTTCCAAGTTCCAAAACCCTTGTGAAGTCTCGTCTAAATCAGCATGAGACACATGATGCACGTTCAAAGTGCGAGAAAAATCGGTGCTGACCAAGGGTCCAGAAAGTATCCAACCAAATATGGTTGATTGAGCAACCAAAGGACCAGAAGGGCCCAAACGGATTCCCTCTTGGAGAACTGAACCATATAAATCGGCTCTACGTAAAAGATCAATTCTTGTAGTGGAAGATGGCTCAGGATCAGCCAAATCTAAATCACACAGGGTTTGTGAAAGCTCGCAAGTGGAAAGCGTTGGAGGGCAATAAGCCGTGATTTTAGCGAGTACGTAAGCTCGCGCAGAAATCTCCAAACCGTTTTGTTTGCAGGATTTTACCTTAAAAGATACGAGGTCTTTCACTGAGCCAGTGCGTGCTCCACCAAGCCCAGAAATATTAGCATGAGAGGCTTGACGGGGAAGGTGCAACCATTGCACTAAGTTTTCTGAAATAAAAGAGGACTTGGATCCTTGATCCAACAATGCTCGCACGTAAATTCGCCGCCCATTTGGAGCTATCACAATAACGCGAGCTGTTGCCAATAAGACTGGATGTCGTACATTTTGTTCCGTGTTCAAATGCGAACTGAACATCGGACCTGAAATCGATGGTTCGCTTCGAGATACTGTCGAAGCACTGGCTTGCACAGGACTTTGAATTTGATTGTTTGCCGCTGAAGCAGCTCTAGATTCTTTGTGCAATAGTGAGTAGTGCTGCCCTCCGCATTGAGAGCACTTGCCAGTACTTTGGCAATCTTTACTCATGTGCTTCGCCAAACAATTAAAGCAGCGAGCTTGTTGCTTAATAAAAGCAAAATGATCATTCCCATTCATTTCCTTTGATTGAGAACATTTATACAAAGTGTGCTCGCCCTTGCATACTGGGCATTGCATTTTCGCTGGGTTTTGATGAGAATGAACGACTGACTGAGATGCGTTGCTATTCCCTGAACTCGGTTTTGATTCGACGTTCCTTTTGGTAAAATTGAGAGTTTCCAAAGTTCGAATTCTGGTTTCGAGAAATTTATTAAAGACGGCAAGAGTCGGAGGATCCTTCTGATCATCGAATTTTGTTTCCCAATCTCCGCGCGAAACTTTATCCAGCTTGGTCTCTAACAAAAAAATTAAAAGATCATCCCAATGATCCACTGGTCGACCGAGATTTTTGGGAGCTAAAGTAACTGTAAGCGTAATGTGACGCATTTTCCTTAATCCTACTGAAAATTCTGAACTTATTTCAGGAATATCAAAAAACATTCTCAAATACTCATTCATTAACATCCGTTTGTTTTCATAACAAAGGTTAAGTGTCTGCCAAACACTAACGAAACTGTCTGCGGTAGCTGGCAAATTTTTTGTAATCAATAAAGCTTCACCCGTTAAACATGAGCGCAAATAATGCAATCGTTGTGCATTCGTAATTGTATCGTTATTTATAACAAGTTCACTAGAAAGATCGCGAAATTCGAGCCACGCGGCGTACGCACCCGAAAAAGTCGGAATATTTATTCGCGGCAATTTTAAATCATTTGTAATTAATTTAGGTGACATAACCTTTGTTGGCGTCGAAATCTTGGTAAGCTGTTTATAGATGAAGTCAACACACTCGTCGTAAATAAGCTCTGCGTTGTCGAACGAGGCCGGCTCATACAGCGGCTGGGGGTCTTTCACTTCCTCTTCCGATTCCGCCGGCTGATGCGTTTGAAGATAAGCGTGAAAGCCTCGCGCTTTTGCGACGAGAGATTCCAGCTGAGACTGCCTTCCCTGTAGAAAAAGGGTATTTGGCGCGTCATTGTCCAAAACCCTCGCTGTTGTAGTCGATATGGTCTTCAAAAGAGAGCGCTGCTCTGCCAAAACTTCCCAATAGTCCGCGCTAGACATATTGGAAGCGAGAAGAGCCATGAATTTCTCGAAGTTTTACGCCAAATTGGAATCTGACATTGGGCGCCATGACACCTGGTGGCTGGTAACGAAACTATTAATATAACTCAGTGTATACGTTGGTTTACATAGGAATTTGATGTTTTCCTCGCGATTTTTGCATAAAATTATTGTTATTCGAGATGGATAAAGTTTCCTTGTCGTCGCGAGTCAGTAAGAAGTATAGGGAATACTGTGCAGTGCAAAACTGTGGCAGCAGGTCGGATAAAAACCTGGAAATTTCTTTTCATCCTTTTCCGCGAGCGGATGAATGTTTTGTTAATGTCGAAAATTTGTTTGGAAAAATAGAAAAAGTAGAGAAAGTGAAAGCTTGGAAAAGAGCAACTAAAATAAAGATTGTGTTATCAAAAACGAAAGTATGTTCTCGTCACTTCCAAAAGAAGGATTACGTGCTGCCTGGTAAGTAAAGTTTAAGGTTAAATTGTCAAAATAACAAAAACATTAAAAAAGATTTTTAGAGTAATTCTTTGTGTAATATTGTTGTCAGATTGTCCTACGAAACGAAAGGTTTTAAAAAAAATAGCTGTACCATCGCAATTTTTACCAAATGTGACTGTTGACGAGGCAAAAGTAAAGAAAGCGACGCAACGTTCGGAAAGACGAGAGAAGAGAGATTGTTCCAGGCAGGTACAGGAGAAAAGGAAAGCTGCACCGAAGATCGACGATGAAGAATCTACAATAGAAGAACAAAACCTAATGGAAGAACAAAATCTAAATGATCCCATTTTCGAAGCAGAGAAAGCTATGGTTCTCGAAGATAGAAGCATGTGCGATATAGGCGTTCAAATAACGAGCGGAGATTTGATGCCGAATTTCGTAGATTCTATTAAGAATGACAGTGAATTAAGTACAGTTACCGGTATCTAGTCTTTTGATATTCTTAATTTTATTGTCGAAATTGCCAGTACTGTTCACCATGGAAAAGACGATCACAGTGTAAAAATGAATTTAAAAGAGAAAATAGTCATGACTTATGTTAAACTGAAACCAAATTTATCTTATTCTTTTTTAGCCTTTCTTTTTAAAGTTTATACCCCAAAACATTGCGCTCGAGTGTTTGAGGACATGATAAATTTGTTGAGCGCATGCCTTAAATTTGATATTCCTTGGCCTTCAAAGGAAGAAATTTCAAAGAATGTGCCTATTTGTTTCAAAGATTTCCCAAACGTCAGAGTAGTTTTAGATTGCACTGAAATTCATGTACAAACTCCAAAAGAACTCTGTTGTCAGCTAATAACTTACTCTCATTACAAAGGCACGCAAACATGTAAATTTTTAACTGGTGTAACACCAGCTGGAAACATTTCTTTTATAAGCAAACCATACGGGGGCAGAGCATCGGATAAAGCTATATTTGAGGGTAGCGAACTTGTTAATTTGTTAGAGCCTGGAGATGCGGTTATGATTGACAAGGGATTTTTAATCGACGACATATGCGAGCGAAATAATTGGAAAATTATAAGACCACCATTTTTAAAGAAGAAAAAGCAATTTTCAAATTCAGAATCGGTACTGACATCGCAAATCGCTAAAGCAAGAGTGCACATTGAACGTTCTAATGAGAGAATAAAAAAATTTAAAATGCTTGGCTCAATAATGCCTAACAATCTTATTGCTCTTGTGGAAAATATTTTTACAATCGTTTGCGCAACTGTGAATTTGAGTTCGCCCATTCTGAAAGATGACAAATTTATGCAAGATGAACAAGTTGTTGTTAGAAGTGAAATATAAAATGGAAAATAAGTGGTATAACTGTAATTGACACGCTTAGAGCAAATTACAATGAATGAATGTTATGAACAATCTATTAGTCATAAAGTGCGATTAAAATCATAAAAGTTTTTATTAAAAAAAGAAATATGTTATCGTAACAGTCGTAACAATAAATCTGGACGCACGCCTTGCAAGTAACAAAATAATGCCTGAATTGGTTTTACCCGCACAGCCTACTACATTATCGATGTATTGCACAACCTCATAATCATTTATAATCACAAATTCTGTTTCGAATAACAATTTCTTCATTGATTAGCATAACTTATACATAAATTTTACAGAGTATTACATTAATTAATCAAACTTTTGATTGAGAACGATATTTTCATCTTTTCTTAAACATATTTCATGCAACATAATGTTGAAATACATACTTTTTAACTGTCGGAGCATTTCTGAAACGAATTTTTCATCAAAAGGGATATCCAAAATTTTTAGACTCTTGTCATGCGACGCGTAGATGACGAAACATGCCATCTTGACGTTTAAAACTGCCATGCCGAGTTGCACTTGACCGTAGTACTTGTGCTTCGGTTTCAGGCGATACTGACCATTTTTGATTGTCAAACACGTTTTAAATTCGTGCTTCATCGCCTCCTCTACGGTCATGGTTTTTCCCTTAAAAGGGCACTTGATTTCCAGCAATTTTTTGGGTTTACCATTTTCGAAAATAACGCCATCCGGAGATACCGCTAACCAAGGGTTAAGTTTTGAAACCACAATTCCTGTTTGAAAGACACTTGTCTTCGTCGTCGATACAAAAACTTCACGGGCTTCGGCTTCTGTATTAATCCCATAAGAAGTATACTCTGATTTTAATTTTTCGGCTCTATGTGGTTTTTGCATTTCTTTGACCAGTCTTGATTTTTTCCTCTTGTGTATGTATATAAATTATAGCAGGTTGATCCCGTTATGCGAAATTGCCTTTCGCTTTCCCAGCTTCCGTAATTGATCTTTGTGTCCTCGCAAATTATATTGAAATTACCTTTTAATTTCTCGAAATTTTCTAAACAGCAAGCTCTTAACGGTTCTATACTTATCTTATTAACGTACTCCATTAATGGGCAGTCCTGATTTTCAAAAATGATTTTAATCGCTTCCTTTTCTTCGTTTGTAACACAAATAGCTTCGGAGGAGCAGTGGGCGGTTAATGGCGCGTGTCTACCAGCTCTGCAACAAAAAAACAATGCATGAAATAAAGTTAGTAACAAACAACATTAATTGTCATTACAGTTGCAGTTTCTCGTTAGCTTTTTATGTTACTTCTTATTGATTTACTCACCCACTTTTAACCAAAGCAGATTTTACAAGACGTTCAGTTGCTTTATCTTTAAAACCTAAAGATTGGTCATTGGAAACGGCGTATTTTTTTGAAACGTGCTTGCTTACAAAACAGGAATGATTTCCCAAAGGCCGTGGAGTGTATTCGTCGAGCGCCTTCTTATGATCTTTTTTCCAGCTGCATTTTCTGTCGGTGCACGATACAATTTCCAACTTATCGATACTGATTCTGTGAACATTTAAACATTATCATTACATTTACATGCAAACGAAGCCAATCATGGCAACTTCTTACAAAACTTTGTCTAGTAATGCAAAGAGAGGTAATACGTACCGGTTACAATATAACAGAGTTGCTGTTATATGTTTACACTTTTCACCTAAACCGGCCTTGCAAGAACAAATCATTGATAGTATTTTCCCGTCCCGTGAAACCTTACCCTTGATTTCGTGCGGCTTGTCGCGTAATTTCGAGGTTTGCAAGCAGTATGCAATTACCTCGATGTTCGAACTGTTTATTTGACTTTTTGTTCTTCCGCATTTTATTAAGTGTCCTGCGGTAAGGATCTTTTCCCCCTGTGTAAAATTTCTCTGGGATGGGTTCGTCCCAGCCCAATTGCAAATTTCTCCTATATTAATAATCATTTTTCGAAAAAAAACAATCCTCCCTATAACCTTAGAAACATCGACTGCAGGTTTTGAGCGGC